>KQ086155.1:0-44391 GCA_001020605.1 Schizopora paradoxa | reverse complement strand
TTGGGGCGCCATCACTCTTCCGACCCTCGTCTCTCCATCCTCCTCGCACGCATTGCCATGCTCGTTCGATGGTGCGAGCGTCGACAAGGTGCAGCCTGCTGCGTGTGCTAGAATGGCGCCTTCTTTGGTGCTGTCGCCGTCGTTTTGCGCTGCGATCGACCGTGCCGCGAACTCCCTGCGACGTTGGCGTTGGTTTGTCTGCATGGTTCAAGCTCGAATGAGCTGTGAGAGTTGAGAGTCGAGGTGGAAATGAAGAAAAGAGGGAGGGAAGGAGATCGGGATGGGAATAGGAAAGAGGGCAGGACATATGGTGAGTTTTTTTATTTCGATTTCGAAGATGAGCTTGCTCAGCTGACACGCACCTTGCTCGTCGCAGCCTTCATGTCCGCCGCCGCCGCCGTCGATGACGGTATAGATCGAGAGCTGGGGAGCGACCCCGCGAGCTCTCGTCGATCCCAATTCTCCTTCCTCCCCATCTCTGCCATCCGTCATCCATCCTCTGCCGTCCTCCACTGTCCATACCGTCCCTCTCGACCTTTCCTCACATGCTCTCCACCGAATTCCGTCGCTGCCACTGCACGTCCGGTCTTGACAGTAGGGATCGACGCCGCGCGAGCAGGTCGTGGGGTCGTCGTCGCCGTCGTGATGGTGACATGGTCATGGTTGAGTGTTGAGCACGTCCGCTGCTGCGTGTCCACGCATGCCCGACCCCGCCGTCTCTCTGCACTTCCCAGCTCCTCCCCCTTTCCGCCTCCGTACATCCTCCCTGCATCCTTTCGTCGACGCCATCGTGAAACGTCCACAACTGCCCAACCATGCCCGTCCTCCACCCCATGTCCATCTCCCTCGCAGGCGTTGACGGTACGCATCGAGAGCTCGCGACGTGCTGAACCTTTTCTCTTCGCCCTAACCCATCCCCTGAAGCTTGAAGGACAGAAGGATGCGACGCGACGCGTTTATTGACACTTCATAACCCTAACCTTGCTAGACCCTGTGCATGGGTCTGCACGGGTTTACCCGTAACCCAAGTCGCGTGGCATCCTCGCGTGGCTTCTTTTGCATGCTCACCGTCGCCAGCTCGTCCCCATCGCCATCGCCCCAACGTCCCCATCGCCCAGCACGTCGACCCAGCACCAGCAACGCAAGAATACAGAAGCTGCGAGAAACGACTCGTAGGACTTCAGGGACCGTCGTCTTCGCAGTGTGTTTGCAGAACCTGTTGCCTGAAGCGGTGACTTGTAGCCTTTTTTGCCGCCATCCGTCGTATCATTGTGTGCTGCTGAATAGGCGGTCGAGTGCGCAACCTTGGGGAAGCCTTAGTGCCATAGCAGAGCCACCAGAGCCCAAAGCATTGCTTTCCGTGGTGAGTACAACGCTGGGCGTGGTTGTTCTTGCAATGTCGTCAGACACGGTGTGTTCCCTCACGCTCCCCCTACGCTCCTCCTCTCTCGCCCCAGCGCCCATTCACGTAGATCAGTCGGAGACAGCTAGAAACATGTAGCTACATACCTAATAGTAGAGCCTTTGAACTTCGAAGCTCATGGATGAGTATCTGTTGAGATGAGCCCATATAAACATTGAGAATTAGACATACTTCGAGACACCCAAATAGTCGTCGAGATGCACGTCAAGGGTCCGAATAGTCGTTGAGAGGTCGAAAACCAAATAGTCGTCGAAATTTGTCGAAGTCAAGAAATAGTCGTTGAGATTCGTTGAGGTCGAAAAATAGTCTTTGAAATTGTTGATGTCAAAAAATAGTCTTCGAAAATTTTGCAGGTCAAAAAATAGTCTTTGAGATTTATTGACCTCAAAAAATAGTCTTCGAAAATTTTGAAGGTCGAAAAATATTCGTCGAAAGTTGACCAAATAGTCGTTGAGTGTATGTGCGTCGAGACCCAAATAGTTGTTGAACTGACCTCGCCGCGCGGGCCTAAATCGTCGAAAACGGTCCCCAGATGGTCTAAATCGTCGAACGATTAAAGCAACCATCTGAACGCCATAAAGACGTACTTTGCTACCTGATTTCGGCGATTTCTCGTCGCTTCGACATTGGCTATTACTGAAGGCGAAGATTGCGAACTCGGCTTCTCTTCTTTGAAGCCACATTAGTCCAAAATTTGCATGAGAATAACTTGCGTGCTTACGACATTAGTAGCGGACAATGACTCGCACTTGGAATAGAAATCCATCTTCTTGAAAGAAAGTACGGAAAGGAGTAGTGGACAAATTCCGAGAGAGAAGCAAGGGTATTTTTATAAAGGAGGTTCAGATATACCTAGAACTGGTCGTCCACTGTTTTATATTTATCACTCTCGTCGTTCAGAGTTGACAAAAATAATTCATGGTACAAGAGATTCTTCCCATATACTGTACAAGCTTATTCGAGTAGCTTCTCCACGACTCTTTCGTTCGTGATATTCTTTGCATTGTCTCCCCGATAGTTCAACCGACTCAACGTCTCAACCTGGATGTCGTCCGTAAATCTCTTGGGTAGATCGGACGAGTTATATAACGCACCACTTTCGAGAATCCGAAACCCATATCCACGAACTTATTGACGTGCTCCTCCGAGAGCCCAGCCAGCGCGATCGCTCTCGAGGACTCAGAGAGTCCCGCGGCCTCCTTCTCTTTCCCAGCAGCGCTCGCGTCCCCTCCGCCCTTACCGGGAGCGCCCGCGTAGATCTGCGCCCAGTACCTCGCCGTCTCGTTGAAGCTCTCCCGACTCGTCATATAATGTTTCGCGACCTCCGCGTCCTGTGGGTCGTTTGGCTCCGGGCTGCACAACAAAGACTGGAGAGAGATGAGGGTAGACTTGAGGGTGAGGACGGGAGACCACGCGTCTTTGAGGATGTCAAGGCAGATCGCGCCGGATGCGGAGGAGATATTTGGGTGGTATACTTTCGTGATGAACTTCATCTTGACGGGTTGAAATGGATATGATTCGGGAACGACGATGTCCTTTGGTGTATTAGGGTCGACGCGTACAAAGGTAAGTCACCATTCTGGCGACATATATATAAGCTTCAAAAGGACGTACGACATCATACCGACCGCCTTCGTATGCCGTTTCCTCTGGACCGAAGAAAGTGCCTTTAAGATGGTAGGGATTGTCGTCGATCATGTCGATGGATATATTCGAAGACTTGTCATTTCTGCAATCTGAATACACCTGACTAGATCAGTTCCGACCACCGAACTTTCGCGAGTTTACGCACCTAGAATCTCCTTCTTCACGCGTCGCATACGAGCACTTTCCATCGCCATTGTCACAGAAAATTCAAAGAGAGATGGTGGAAGTAAGAGTGAAAGAGGCGTTCGCTTACACCCTTCGCCTTCAAGGCGCCGTGGCCGTGGCCAGGCTATAAATAGCAATTGTCGCGTGGCCAGCTTTGAAGAAATTTTTAGCTCGCATTTACTCGGCATTTTTCGAGTCACATCTCTCTTCCTCCGCTCATGATGCGTACGTCGACGAAAATGCTGGAAAATTGAATATCTAACGAAGAAACGCCTATAGATCACCTGGAGTCGTTAGACGGGCGATTGCTGTTTGCAATCCCAAAGAAAGGTGCGGTGACATGAAGCATTTGAAGCAGAGATCGACGGCTGATCGCAATTTTGTTCGTTAGGGAGGCTTTACGAGAAATGCCTTGAAATTCTAGCAGGTAGAACATACCGCGATCTTGATGTTTGAAAGATTTTGAAACGCAGAAGTTTAGGTGCCGACATCCAGTTCAGAAGACACCATCGTCTCGATGTCTGCCTCGTCCTCAACCATCCCATCGCGCTGTACGTTCTCGTAGGACGGGCTTATCTTCTTGAGCTAACGATCTACTCAAACAGAGTATTTCTACCCGCATCTGACATCCCATCGTTCGTGGGGAAGGGTAACGTCGACCTCGGAATCACCGGCCACGACGTCGTGCTCGAAGCCAACATGCAAAACTTCGTCACCGAAACCCTTCGGCTGGGCTTCGGAAAGTGCGCTTTGCAAGTGCAGGTACCAGAGGCAGGACCCATCAAGACTGCACAAGAGCTCGCGGGGAAACGCATCGTAACGAGTTTCGAGGTGCTCGCTGGCCAGTATTTCGATAAGATCGATAAAGAGTTGGGCTTGGTGGGAGACGCGGCGACGCAGATTGAATACGTCGGCGGGAGTGTAGAGGCGGCATGTGAACTGGGGTTGGCTGATGGGATCGGTGCGTCTTGTTGCCAAGTATATTGTCCTTTAGTACTGACGAGATCATAATTGCACTTTACCTCCAGTGGATCTCGTCGGTAAGTTCATCTTGCCATTCTGTCTTCATGATGCAATTTATTGAGTAACTATCCGCTCATATCAGAATCCGGAGACACCATGCGCGCCGCCGGCCTTCACGCCATCGCGACCGTGCTCACCACCGAAGCCGTCCTCATCAAATCGACCACTCCCAAACATCCCCACCTCACCCCCCTCATCGAGCTCATCACCTCCCGCATCGCCGGCGTCATCGCATCCTCCAAGTTCGTCATGTGCCAATACAACATCCCGCGAGGGAAGCTCGAGGAGGCGACATCAATCACACCGGGGCGGCGCGCGCCGACCATCAGTCCGCTCGAGGAAGAGGGATGGGTTGCGGTGAGCAGTATGGTTGAGAAGGGAAAGTCAGCGACCGTCATGGATGAGCTCGTAAAAATCGGCGCGGAGGACATCTTGATCTTGAAATTGGACAATTGTAGAGTCTAAGTCGACAGCTTGAAAAGGTGCCCTTCTTGTATAAAATATTTGTATAGCAGTCTTGACTGATGGATAAAAATGCATGTAACAAGCGTCAATACGGACGAAAATAGACAGTTTAAGATTGGAGGGCATTACATCTAATTCAAAGAGTCGATGCTTGACGAATGAATCTTCCAAAAGCAAGCTAGTGAGTTGTGCAGGAATGCCTCCACTTCCAGCAGTGTATAAAGTGATAGTTTTTTCTCATGTACACTTATCGATGCGAGCAGAAAAAATGAAGGGTTCAACTGAAGTCTTTGCTTCGACACATCCAATAGAAATTTCGATTTACGAGAGTACGTGTTCTCCGCCGGCGTGTTTGAGCTAATTCTAACATACTACAGTCTCGACTATGACAGCCGTTATCGAGGTAAATTATCCGCCAAAGTGCGAAGTCGAAGTTTGCGCGGTTGCAAGTCTTGGGTCCAAGTTTTCGGTAGGGTCTGCACAGCATATCTCCCGATCGGGAGGCCGGCAAAGCAAATGCCGATTTCCCGGCATCTCGACTTATCTTCGAGAGTCCTTCTGAGTTCTCGCTTTTCGTACGATCGCGTAGCCGTTGCATGCAACAGTAGCATCAATTCTGGTCTGGTAGGAGTATATCATTTGAAGAAATATCAAGAGAATTGAAATCAAGATCAAAATATCTGCAAAACAGGCCGTTTCAGGCTCATCATATGAATTTACATCGGATGGCTTGCTACACCGAGAGTAGAGGGATCCGTCACCATTTACCGTCTCTCCAAGGTAGTCCAAGGGCGCGAACGAACACATTAGATGGCGGACAGCACAACACGGGCCAAGAACAAATGCCATTTGTTGAAATTTTGTATAGAGGAAAATTTCTCATTTTGCTCGTTTATCTCTACTATAATATATTCCGCAAATTCTATTAGAATCTCTACAGCCTTCAAAATCGCTTGAACGGCTGGAAAAGACTCGATGGCCTTTTAGTCCTCCACCAAGACGAGCGGACTCGGCAGTGTCGGCAGCCGCTTGCCGATCGCCCAACTTGGTAAGATGCAGTGCCAGACCCTGACGAAAAGTGTGACCAAAACTTGGACCGACAACTCGAACTTGGAAACGAACGCGAAACCAGCCTTCCGAACCTCAAAGCAACGACAGTGAGTAAAACTCATAATTTGCAACGATAAATAATGTCATACTCGACGATACATTCTTTTCGTTCTGTTGCCCGTTCTGTCGAGATTCAATCCGTGAAAATCAGAGATACGTCAATGGCCGCTTTTCTCACTGTCATTGCGACTTTCTATCTGGAGTGACAGTCTCGGTGCTGCAAATTGCAATTTTAGGGTCCGTAGACTCTGGCTCGAAATTTGACTTTCAAGTTGCAGTTTTGACCGTTCTCTCTTCCTTCTTGATCTTCCGCTCAGCATCTGCGGTATTCAGCCTAGTCGCTATATCCTTGCAATACGAATTTTTCACTTTATCTACAGTTTCTCTATTTTCAAATCACTCTCGAAAGATGCCTCTCTGTTCTCGAACCGAACTTGGACCATATGGTTCCCCTGATGCCCTGAGTCCTCTACTCTGAGACGTCTAATTCTCAAAAAGTTGATCAACCGCGGCCTAGAGGCGCGAGGTTTCAATAATTTATCACCAAACGATAATATCACGGCGACGAACTCACATTGGATATGTTGTCGGAATCGAAATTTGTTAAATCGCGAGGCTTTTTATCAGGTATAAAAGAACGTTCAAGTTGCAACACATACCTTCATCTTGGTTTGGTGCATCAAATTATCCTGCATTGTTCCTCAGATTTTAAAAAAAGTATGTGTAGACACTGAAGAACGCACCATTACTATATGATTAAGCTTGAAGCACTGCATGCTGTATGCAGCATTCTAGCGGAGAAAAGATGTGTCATGAAGATGAGAAAGTGCGGCTACCTTGAAGAGGTACTTACTATCCCGTTAGAACTTGAGAATTTGTCAAAGAAGGTCATTACAAACACAAAAAAGAAAAAGGTATCGTTTACAAGGCGTCGTCGATGATCATATGGCTTTTCAAAAATATAACCCTCAGCAAATATGTCAAACAATATTAGATCCAACGAACCTGCATTTGCTCCAAGCATTGAGTTGGATATGATACACTTTTAAGTACGGGCTGAAGGCATATATTATCATCTGATTTCAAAGAAGAGCCTAATGGACGTACTTTTCTGGAGATGGGTAACGAAGAACACCAACGTCAACAGCTCTTGCTTTCTTTTCTTGGACGTTTGCGACCATGTCTTTGAAGTGTTCGAGAAGTACGCCGGTCGTCGCGAAGATACCAGATATAGATTCAAGATCAAACTTCCTCGGAATCAGTACAGTGAACGGGTATAGACAAAATCGCGTTCACCTCGATCGAGTCCAGCTGGACGTTCCATGTAATGAAATTCCCGTAGAAAACTCACTGAAAATGTGAAAATGTCTATGAGAAACCACTCACCACATCTTGGTCATCTATGAACTCTGTGAACTGATGATGAAACTGAAAGTAAATGAGTACAATCGTGACAAATGCTAAAGGGCACTGCGGGCAACTTACTTCCTGCGCAATAGGTTTACTAAGCTCCTTTTTAATGCGGAAGAAATTGTGTCCTTTACTTTTGAAGTGATTTGTTCTCTTCTCGGCAGCCGACTTGTCCGTCAGCTCCAAAACTCTAAGTATATTAGAGTCATATGCGCATATGTCAAGTTAAAGTGCGGAGGGTCAGAACGCACGGGTTCTGCATGAAAACACTGGAAAAGGTGAGATACTTCGCAATGAATCAAACCCGTATACTCACGAGATAATACGCTCCCAAGTACGCTGGACACCAAAACAACATCAAATCAAGGGGAAGGTACAATTAGGCTGTACTTTACTTCGTCTTCTGGAACCTCCTCTAGCTTTCTGAGCGTTGCGGCGATCATAGTCTATGTGCGCGAGAAGAGTACTCGTAAGAGTAGCAATGTTCGCAATTGAGAAGCGGAAGTGAACTACCTTGAGCTGGTTGTCCGTTTCAAGTATTATCTCGGCGGGGTTTCCAAAGGATGGAGCGAGAGCTGTATGCAAGCGGCTCTCTCCAGGACTGGCACCAGTTCGTGCATTCTTAACCATATTTTTGAGGTGAGATTTCAACCACGTCTTATGTGTAAAGGTGGGGGTTGACACGTACCTGTGCTTGTTCGTCGCTTTCGACGATGCGTCCCTGTCAGGAAGACATGTTGGTCGGTAAAACTCGGTATCGCAATCTCATCACTAGCACTTACATCCTGTGCACCGAATATTCTCGAGAGGTTTTCCGGCAGACTGACGTTGTTGGCACCCGATCTTGTTTCTGCGTCGTAACTCATTAATGAGTATTGGTACTGGATGAGCGTGAGCGGATGGGTACACGGAACACAGCTACGGTAGTTGCTTCATGCTCCTCCCTTATAATCGCTACTTAAGCTGGTCAAAATCAAAATTAAACGTGCGAGCATTCATTACCGTAGCCATTCATTACTTTGATGATGAGCATGCTGTCAAGAAGAGCATTCATGTGTTTAAAACTAGCTTTCCAGAGTAAACTTGTGCCCAGTTTCGCAGTTCGCCTTCCTTGAATGTTGTTGACCCGCCACGGATAGAGAGAGAGATTAAAACCGGAACTTGAGAAAGAACCGTCAAACGCACCACACAAACAGCTTCCTACTCAGAGCTTCCGTCCGAAGTCATCCCCTACTGAGGAGCCTAGGCCTCTCGCCGGACGATGAAGGGTTCGTTTGCTTCCAGCCGCACGACTTATCTGGTCAAATCGATGAAACTTTGAAAGCTTCGATTTCATCGAACCGGCTAGTCGCGATCCCAAATGTCTTTTTTGAGCATCTTCCTTGGTAAGTAAAAAAGGGAAGCTTTCATAGAAGCTCATAGTATGACCGCAGAACCAACTTCATTTCATACGTACCACGAGCTGGCAATCGATAGCTTGAGTGAATTTCCACTCAGGAAGAGGCGGCCGCAACCGAAGCGTGTCGAAGTATTTGAACGTTCAAAACCTTGCACCAAAGGCAATGCTTCGGGTAAAGCCGACGTTCTGCAGATCTTAGGAGCCGCTCGACCTTCAATATAGCTTCAAGGGTGACCGGTTTAGAATTGTCATCGTGCTGCAGATGCGATGGACTCACTTGACTGTTCGAGTAGCCGCGTGGTGGTTCTCGACTGTGATTCTGGTCGTGCTCGAAAAGACGGAGCAGAACAGGAATGGATATTCTCGAATTTGAAGTGTATTAGGTCACTCCATCCCAAAGAGGATGGATGCAAAACGTACCCGCACTTGAACTCTACTGCTGCAGCGTCGTCCTTTCGAATCGTGGACGGCCAGGAACGCACATTGCGATGAAAAAAGCGCTCCAGACATACAATCGATGATTCGTGAACTCATTGTGCCTGCCTAAGATAGTTTGTTTGTTAAATTGTGAAGTTATGAATCGGAAGCACCTTGTCCACGAGCACTGCACGCCCTACTCCGGGTTTCAAGAGTTATAGCAGTACCTTCGGACGCAGTGACTTACATAGCATAGACTACGCAAAAACCTTGCTGTGAGTGGACGAGCGAGATGGGGGCAAAGTGGACTGCGTATGGTCCTACATGTATAGATTCAATGACTGTGGACGCGCGTCGTTCTCTGAACGCCAGTTACGCACAAACATGTACAAATGGTTATGTAATGGGCCTGCAACCCCAGCCCCAGCGAACTGTAGCAATTGAGTGCACGGCACATTGCTGCTGATGATCGCAGCAAAATCGAGAGGAGCTTTGAGCCCTTTATTTCTCCTACATATATATCAAACAGGTCGCATAATGATACTTTGCGCAATTACCGCAAGCAGTCAGGGTGCATACGAAATATCCCTACTTTATCGCCATTTATAAAAGAGAAGAAAATGAATCATAGGCGCTGCCTAGGTACGTGACTGAAATCCAAGAGGAGGCCGTTTGGAAGGAATCTACGTGCTGTGTCGTCTTCCTTCTAAACATAAGATACTTGCTCTTAAACGAAGAGCGCTTCAGCATGGGCCTAGCAATACCAGTCAGTTTTGCAAAGTTCTTTTTTAAAGCATGCGACGTACTATGGCCTTCATGACGATGCATGATTATGTGGTGTGAAGTATATGCGTTCAGTGCCTTTGATAAAGCAGAAAAAATGTGGATTCACTGACTTTAGCCTTCACTTCATCATCCAATCCCGCCTTGTAAGAGGGATAAATAATAATTCAATCGTCACCCCGAAATCTCCAAGGAATATCGGAACTCACGATGTACGAACTTCGTGGCTTGAATTGCCGCACGTTGTAAACGGCAGACTATAAGGGCTTTATTAATCCTGCCGGAATGGGTAAATTATGTACTCACAATGCCCACGTCACTTTGGAGTATTGAAGTTTGTTCAAACAGTAGACACAAATATGATAGAAATATCTTACGCTTTACTTCGGAGGAAACCTCGCCTTTAAGTTCGATGAAATCTATCGCATTTAGAGCAAAAAACCACGGCGACAAACCTACTATCTCCCCAAGCAGTCAGTTGAATGCGATACACTTTGAAGTACCGGCTAATGGTGGAATGAAGGGCTCAGCTGTCGATGCAAAAGAAGTGGTTTTATTAAACGTACGTGCGAGAATCGGGGTAACGAAGGACGTTAATGTCGAGGACAGTTTTCTCGTTCTGGTCGTTTTCCGCGGAAAAAGTGGACGACCCATCATTCGAAGTGAAGTTCGCCGCGATGATGTCTGCGAGAACATGGATATCTAGCTGTCACAGAGTCAGAATGCTGCGAACGTTTCAAAAGTAAACCAACAACACTACCTTCGTGGATTCAACCTGATTTTAATTTCTCTTTTTCAGATACTCTCAATGATACCTTGGGAGCCCACGCACAACATCATCGTCCCCGATAAGCGAGGCGAACCAGTTGGAGACCTAAGACAAGAATTTTCGCATTTGCGACCCTTGGAGGACAAAAGTGCACGATAACTCACGTCCTCGGCGACTTTGTCCCTCCGTTCTTTCTTGAATCGAAAATGACTGTCCTCTTGCCGTATAAGCTTTTCACCACTTTTAATATTGGGGAGGAATGGCTCTGCTGGCTCGACGAATCTGGACGAAGATGAATGGAAATACTTGCACTAGTGAAGTGCCGAAGCGTACGGTATCTGCATGAAGCCCCTAAAATTCAGAAATCAATGAAATTCGCAGCAAAATTTGATTTGTACTCACGAAATGATTCTTTCCCAGGTAAACTATGATTTAAGCGATAAGTATCAATTACAGATTTCAACCAACGAACAACGTCACTTCTTCGGCTGTCATTCTTTCCAGACAGCGATTTACTACAGCAATCGTGATCTAGTCCGATGAAGAGATTGGTTGTCGAACATAATGCAGCTTAAACGGACCTTGAGTTCATCATCTAAACTTTTCATTGAATCCCTGTCGAGTTGCCCAAAAGTTGGCGCAAGGTCAGCGTGAAGGATATTGTTACTCGATATACCCTTTGCACTAAGCTTAAGAAATATGAGTTTTGTAAAGGAATAGATAAGACGAAACTTGGTTGTGGCGAACAATTACCTGAGAGAATCTAAAGTTCTTGACGATATGGCCCTAAAGAGCCGTTACACGTTAAGAAATTCAACGTTCAAGCAGCCGCGTATGACGTACGATAGTTGAAACATTACTTCGACCCTCCTTCGCACCAAAGATCTTGGCGACGTCCGGGGACAAACCTACAACTACGAAATGCTAGGATTTGAGGATCTATGCCCAACGTATTATGAGGTGGATGAAAGTACGTACGAGCCTGGGCGACGACTTTCCGCGGTCTATCCAACTCTTGCTTGCTGACTATTCCTCTCTGTTCTAGGTTCAACCTGACGTCCAGCTTTCGTGTGTCAACCAAGCCGTCTTCCGATAGGTACACCCTTACCAAAAATTGTGCGAGAGTCAGTTCTATCTTTCTCGCCAGCTCAGCGAGCGGTTGCTTATCAAACGATACTTCAATATTTCTACGCCAAAAAGCGATAATAATAAGCGGCTGATAATATGAGCTTTGCTATAAAATCTCACTTGAAATGATCGATCGTGATCCGATGGTCATCGCTCAAAGTCGCCGCACTCCGAAGCGACAAAAAAGCGTGGTGACGCTTTTGTAATTCAGGGAAATGGATGCGTTTGAGGCCATCGCTCTTCGAAGAAAAAAAAATAAATGCATCGTCAATGGAGACTTTCGTATGTTCAAACGAAAGAGCCACGTACATCAAAGATCGTTAGGATCGAGTTGAGGACAAGTTTTGCGGCGTCAGCTGCCTCAAGTGGTATATCCAGCCGAGGCGCCATTGTATTGACCTTTCCAATAGCAATTATCGCTGTCCAGATTGTGATCTTATGTTCGGAAAGCGCGCCCAAAATTTGAAGCCCCATGACTTTTCGGACGCTGTGCGTGGCGGTGTGCTCAAGCAGCCTTGATTGCGTTTGCGTGCGTTGGGATGTTCGAGAATTGCAGTTCGTGAATCACTATTTCAAAGTAGAGAGTAAAGATATAGCATCGATGTTGGAAGACTTCCGACGTTCAAGTGACAGGAAGGAACTTGAAAGTACGTCGTTGGGTACAGGGTCAACATTACTCACTTACTGGTACAAGGGGGCCCGCTCTGGGGTCCCATTAGTAAACCCCCGGGCCAGCCCACGAGCCACGCCGCAGATGCGCGGCCTGCTAGTGAGACTTGATGGACATACTGGCAAACGTCACGGTCATGGCACGCTCTATATATCTGAATCTTGTGCGTACTCAACATAACGTGGGGTACCTCCAGAATCTATCTTGCGAAAAAAAGCTGCTTTCCAATTGTTCAAGCTCGCTCACTGGCAACTTGAATGTTAGACACGATTGCATCACGGTCACTTGCTGTCGTCTGCCTCGAGCCCGAGGCTTCTTCAACACTTCGTTTGTCACTTGCGGAGCACTGGCCACTACAAGCAGTTTCAATCAATACGCCGAAGTGAGATCCGTCCACAAGCCTCGTTTTCTTCGAAATTGTATATAAAGGTGAGAACTCTTTGCACTACTATTAACCCTTTACCTCGCTCAGTGCGCAATCTTCTTTTTTTTAGCTCTTCGACGAAATCCGCCAGCTTTTGCCAATTAAACAAAATACCGACTATGATCCCGCAAAGAATACCCGATCAAGCATTCTTACAGTGAACTATGTTCCCTTCGTATATACGACGAAGATATTGATTTCATATGACAGAGCTGTTGATGGCCTGATAACCGAAGTGTGTCGTTCCAATTTGAAGTATTCGGTCACGGAATGTCTAATAAGTTTATTGCCGTGGACCCCAGCTCGTCGAGCTAGACAAAGCTTTGCAGAAGACGGGCGCATCAGGCTTTCGTCCGGGAATCTGCGCAAATGATTTGCGCACCAAGCTCCGCATTCTCAAGGATTTATTTCTGACGCAGACTCCGTCCGGGGGCATCGATTGTCAGTACATTATCTTGCGTCGGTCCCATTGTTCACGACAGCCACCGATCTTTCCTTCACAAAAATCGAATTAGGTCCCCCTGAGCTTCGTACACTTCCGCACTCCTCAGCTCGTCTCTTCAGAGAGCTCAGAATATTCACGGGCATGTCCTCTGAGAATATAAACAAACTGTTCACTCGGTTTCTCAGCTTGCAAGCAGAAATCGTTCTGAAGATGGAAGTCTTAAAAACGGTGCGCATTTCCTTTACTTACTGCATGTCAAACCACTTACAAATTTTCATTAGCAAACCAGTGAGCGATGCTCGAAGCGTTCCTCTCTACACACAAAATGAGATATTGATAATATCACTTAGAAATAGATGCTAACCAAATGAGCGATCTGGAAGAAGAGCTGGCTACGGTCTTTAGTTCGATGCAGCCCATCTTGGAGAACATGGTGTATGAGAGTGAGTTTTCTCCCTGCGTAGCCAGAGACTTGCAGCCTGTACTAACTGACACCCAGTAACTCGTTCGATTAAAATTCAATCCGTGGAGAATCAGAGATATGTAAATCACACCGTCATCGCAACTTTCCTTTCGGGTGTCACAGCTTCTGTGCTTCAAATTGTTGGGGCTCCAAGCTCAGACACAAATGACTCAAATTTGAGCGTTGCGGTTCTAACATCCCTATTCTCCTCGTTGATAATCAGCTCAGCATCGGCAGCGCTCAGCTTACTCTCAATATCTTGGATTCAGACAATTGTGTAAGTGTCGTTTGTTATTTTTGAGCATTATGAAGGACAGGCTCACAACACAGTTCCCTAGTTATCGTTCCTCGGTGTCAAGTTCACCACGGAACGCTAACGTTCTGCAGCTCTCAGAGCACTCATGGTTTATGTGGCTCCTACGTGAAGGTGCTCTATCAACACTCTTGTTGGCGGGCGCGTTGTTTGTCTTGGGTCTCGTGCTGTATATGTTTGCTTCGCAGCAAGTACGCGATGATGCTTTCAATATTCATAACATGATTTTAATTTTGTTTTCTAATTTAGCACCTCATCACTTCAATTGTAACGACGAGTTTTGCAGGCGTGTTGTCCATACTCATTCTCATTCTCGCACTCTTGCTTTCCATGAACCATTGGGCAGTCACACGAGATTTGAAGGAGCGGTTTGATTTCCACGAGCATGGGGATGTGCAGGTGTGAGTCTGTCGAGTTTTATCTTTGCTCTCAGACACATGAAGTGGTTTTCTGCTGCTAAATTTATACCACTGTCTTCGTGAAGGCATGGGGGTTTTGTTGAGATCTACATGTAGTACAGTATCAGAATGTAATCTTTATCCATTTGCCTTTCATTTGAGTCTTTGTGAACTTCCGCCTATCTCAGGTAGATGCTGCTAATATATATACAAATATTAAATACAAACATTTTAGTATCTTTGCTGACCGCCAAACGTCGAAAATCGGCTTTGCGATTCGACGATGACTGCTGTTGGTTAAATGCGCTGGTGCGCCAAATCCAAAAGGGCGCCAAAATGATCAAAACACCAGAATGCTAGTAAAACCAAGCTTAGTCAACATTTCAAGCAGGCGTTCTTGAATTGCAATGTAGCGTTATACTGGTCAGCTCAATTGTTTATCTATTTATATAGAACGGACGAAAAGTAACCCTGGGCTGAGTATGCACCCACGCGCAGACGAGCAGATCGTCCTGTCTCCCACTTATACTTGCCCCTCGTAGTATTCCAAACGCTTACAGAGATATAAGTGACTGAATTGTCACAAGATTGAAGTCATTACATGTAGTATACACCACGAGAACGGCCTGCACACTCCACTGCGATCCACTGGCATTGATATTCCTTCCCTTTGAGATCTGAAAATTGGAACTCGCTCACAGCTTCTCCCTCTTCAGGAGAAAGTCATCCAGCTCGCTCTATCTCTGTGCTCAAACATGGAACTATTGAGCCATCAGAATAAGAAACTTACAACAGCCTGTGGTATCGAAAAAGGGGCGACAATGCAAGTGGTATGAGTCTGAGACTTGATGAGAAAACATTGAATTGGATGTACGAACGATATCTTTTGCTTTCTCCGACATCCTACCCTAGACACATGTGTAGCATATTAGATAGTGGCTAATGTAAAAAGAACATTTGAAACTGACAATTATGTCGCGGTTCGGCGCAAAGCAATGCACGTCGTACTTGGCTTCCTAAACGGAGATGAGCAAAGTTATACGCTACGAATTAGGGATACTCACAATTCCGTTGGAACTTCAGAACCTGTAGGTCATTTCTATCACGTGAAGCAAAATCTGATGTCACTGACTATTTATCACGGGCAATAACATGCCTGTACGCGAAAGGCAATGGTTCAGTAGAAGGCATTACGGAGATTCTTTTGATGAACCTGCAATCACTCCAAGCAATGAGTCTTATACGGTACAGTTTGAATCTTGGACTAAATTTGGGAGTGTATGGTTATTTCCGCAAAAGTATACTCCAAGCACGAGAACATACTTGTCAAGATCGGGATAGCGGAGGACGCCGATGTCAACCACCTCTTTTTCTTTATATTGCCCCGTGTAGAAAAAGTCCTTGAACCTTTCAATGGCGGCAGATGTGGTGGCGACGATATCGACGAAGACTTTGAGGTCAAACTTCTTTGATATTAGCAAATATAACGCCGCGATGTTGAGTTTTACGCTCACCTTGATTGATTTTACCTATGTATGATCAAATTAGGTTTATGGTTTCAGATCTAATGTATCAGGCAGATTTCCGATTCCACTTACAACATCTTCGTCTGCAATGAAGTTTTGGAACCAAGATTCGACCTAATATACATTCACGATTATAAAGTTGTAAAACATAACAAAAAGGCTGACACTGACTTTACGTGCGGTGGATTTAGTGATATCTTCTTTGATGCGGAAATAGTTGCTCCCGTCTTCCATAAACTTATCAGACCTACTGACCAAGACGTCTATAGGCGTCAAAAATCTAAAAAATCATCAACGCTACGTCCTTTCATCCAGAAAGTGGGAGAATGACGCACGTGCTTTGTAAGAAGATTCTGTGTTTTAAATTAAAACAAACGATGAAGTTGTTCGTGCATGAGCCATCGATAGACAAAGCGGTGGTACTCACGAATAAGTGGTATCCCAATCTCCCTATAGCAATGATTATACTGAGTAAGATCGAGTATGATCTGAAATCGTTGATATTCTTACCTTTTCCACCGGCGCAGCCGCGAGCTTTAAATTCGCTGCACCGATTATGAACTATGCTTCGATAAGTCTCTGGTTACAAAACACAAGAATGTTTTACTTTTAGATCTTCGTCCATGCTTGCGAACGCATCGTCAGTCAGATCTCCGAAGCACGGTGCAAGCTCGGTTTTCAATTTATCATTTGCCTCAGTGGCGATATCAGGAACCTATCCGAGTTGTTAGGATCATATGTGAGGCCAAAAAAGCGGAATAAAGATGAATATATACGGAGGGGAGCTGAAGTTTGAACTTAAAGCTCTTGACGAGGTGTCCCTGACAGAATACCGCTTGTCAGTGAACTGTACAGGTTGAATAAAAACCGACGGACGATAGTAGATACGGAATCATCACCCTCCTTGGCACCAAAGAACTTGGCAAGCTGAGGAGAGCAACGGACACTTGCAATCTCATTCAAGAGCGAAACTGCTGCTTCGATGTCCATCTGCAGCTCGGCGTGTTTGAGACACCTGAATAACGTTGTCAGTGGGGGAAGCAATCATTACGCGTGCTTTTATACCGCGTCGAGATCCCCTGATTTTTTTGTAGATAAGGTCACTTCAAGAGTAAATGGCAGAGAAACGCATACAAACATAGATCATTGAGAATCTGATCATGAGGAGCACGGGGCCAACTTCTATTAAAGTGTTCTCAGGAGGCCTTCAAATTCGAGCGCGTCCGACCTACCGGCGACATGACCATACAAAGGAGGGATTGAGACTCGAATAGACCAGAAGGAAGAGCACCCAATATCGCCAACGCGCGATCTACACCGACACACTTCAGCTGAATGCTCGTTAGCCTACAACTAGGAAGAGTGTGGTTTAAAAGAGCATTGATAGTGCTTATTGCAACAACGATAATGATATCATGATCGATGTCCGAGATACTTCCGTACTCAGGAGCCGCTCGTTGGAAGCCTCGTGTGTGTATGCTCTGCAATTGAAGTTTAATGAACTCGTGTACTCGATGACTTCGATCTGTCTTCGGTGACTCTTCGTTCGATTATCGATGCAACGTGTTCAAGTTATACGACTCCAAACACACAGCATGATTGCACGAACGGTCATTAGAACCCTTGTCATCGACTTTTACAGTCTTGGAGGACTCAGTTAAGCGCTGTTCTTCAGCGTCAGCAACTTGAAGATGCGCCCCAAATTGTGAATAGAATGACTCATTCGGTTCGGTTCGGTCTTGTTCAACCCAGGACTCCAGGTCTTCGATCCCAGAACAATTTTAGAACCGGTTTCAACGATTTAATAAGGTCAAAATGACAAAGAATGTCGTAGGTGCATGGGGACGTACCCGAGGTCGCTTGCAGGTGTGACAAGTATGTTGGTAAATCATGGTCTGATCTCTTCTCGATCTTCAAGTTTCTTCGTGATGGTTCCAGCTAGATCATAGTGTTGCGTTGTTGTTACCGTGATTCATGATGCTGCCGGTGAATTGCTGTCGTATTCGGCCAGTGGGTTACGACCGTGAGGCCTAGTGAGGGTTGCTGTCGTGGGTGAAAAAGCGGCATGCTGCCGCGCAAGGTTAGACTCGTAACACAGTCCAGGCTGACTCTCTGAGGTTTTCTGCGGAGCAGAATCGGCGTCAGCCGGACTGGGATTTACCGAAAGTTCCTGGCGGAAGGGCAACTGAGTTTGAAAATCTCGTTGCTTTCACGTGTAATCTGCGTGTCGAGCACGCGTTCTGATTAGTCAACACCATTTCACACTCGTTTCTCGTCGCCTTCGCCATTCATCGCATGTAGTCGTAGTCGAACGAGAAATCCGACAGAGCTCTTGTAGCTCGCAACGAGGGTTAATATATTTCAGCGTCTCATATGCTGTCCAAAGGAACAGTCCGGATCATGTACACGGCTTCTTACCTTACATGTTCTCAGAACTTTTCAACGCTGAAAGCCAGCCGGGCGTAAATATATATTTGAACAGGTAGAACTCAGAACGTAGATATATGTACTATCTCACCTTAACATAGCGTCGCAATATATCGACTGCTATCTGCGCGTGTCGCTCTCTGCACTAGATGGAGAGGTGACCTCTTCACTTGGCAAACAATCAAAAACAATCGAATGGCTGGCAGTTTGCTTGAATGCAAGACGTGTAATGTGAAGTAGATAGATATTCAAAGCTTACTGTACATATACCAGCCGAAGTAGCTGATTTCTTCAAAGAGAACAAATTTTTGAAGGCGACGAAGACTTGGAAGAGCAGAGGAAACGAGTGTGAAATGGTGTTGACTAATCAGAACGCGTGCTCGACACGCAGATTCCACGCGAAAGCCACGGTCTTGTCGAGTCGACCACAAGGTATGAGAATTTCTTCCCGCATTCGAACATCTGGGCTGGTTCGAACCATCTCATCAACGCGTCAACGACGCGTCAACTCTCGAGGTGATCAGTCCAATAGTAGGGTTCCTTCGTTGGTTCGTGAGCTGAAAAGAAATCGAATTGACAGAGAATTGACAGAAGAAGCCACGTACGAGTTTCTCACGAACAGCCTGAGAGAATCGCAAGAACTCCTAGTGTGTGTTTGAAGGCGAGTACTACGTACGTTGCTTCATGAAATCGTTTGCACAGTGCTAGACTTTCCTGAGCATCCACTAAGCCCTACCTACTTATCTGAATGACTGAGACATTGACTTCTCAATGCTCTGCTACGAAAAGTAACTAGTAAGCAATTGTTAGAATAGCGGTTTTCGCGCAGCCTCCAGTGTCGTTCCGACTCGTTCGTCGACGGTGAAGGTGAGAGCTAGCGGACCCGAGCACTACTAGTACTAACTGAGAACCCTCACATGTAGCGATTTGTCGCTGTCGTCGTCTACGCTACACGTGATGGCAGCGCTACAGTAACAGTACAGAGTACAGCCAAAATGAAAAAGAAAAACTTAAAGTACTTCGCATGCGTAGTGTTGACGCTCGAAACTTCATTAATCCTACTGATATCACATAGATATTTGAGTATTCCTCCCACTAGCAAGCAAGCCTCCGCAGTCGAAAGGACAAGTATTAGCAGTATGCAACCCGCCACTTCATTCAATATCTTCGAAAAAACACAAAATACGCCACGGCTCCTGTCATTTTCGCTATTTAAACGAAAACTTCTTCCGCCATAGTCTAGAATTGTACGCCCAACGTCAGCATAATCAACAAGTTGTCATGCTAAGGAAAGGACATACAACAGCCTATTGAAGGACACACCGCAGCGACATATCACGGTGCACACAGTTAGTTGAAGAATAGGGTTCACGGAAATGACAGTCGAACGAACGTATCGCTTCGTGGATTCAAATAAAGAGTTCTGCATAGCGGATAAAGATGATGAGAAATATAGTGATACTAGGATCGACACAATGCGTACTATGACTGAGAGCCTTGGCGTGAAACAGCGCATGTAAAAAGAACAGTTCTAAAAAATATGCAATCAGAAAATTTTGGCCGCAACGTGCTCTGCGCGAAGGAAAGAATGCTATACTCACGATACCGTCGTCACTTATAGTGTGGCGAAGAGGGCTCTAAAGTCAAATAAAGAAACGTAGGCATCGAAAACAAAACTCACCGAGCTCCTTGGGAAGAATCGGTATGTTCTTTCTGGCCGCTCCAGGCAATGAGTTGAATACGGTAGACGGCAAAATAATGACTGGCGAGAAAATATGTTCAAGCAAAAATTTCCAGGAACTATAATAACATACATATCAATGTCCGGGTAACGAAGGACCACGATATCAACAACAGATTTCTCTGTATATTCGTGGGTCTTCAACGATGTCGACACGCCATCGACGGATGCTCCGACCGCAAGAACGATCTTGGAGAATGTTTCCGTATCGAACTATTTACGATTTGAGCACAGCAAAAGCCTCCCGACAGATTTTTACAATGTCTTACTCCCGTAGATATTAACTTCGAGGTGATACTCAACAATTTGTTAAAAACGGACTTTTGAGATTACTTACTACATCTTGATCGCCAATAAATTCCTTGAATCGAGTATAAGCCTGAAGTACACCCTTAAGAGACTGAGCTTTAAGGTAGACGGCTGGAATGATTCACTTCTTGGGTGACGAGCTCCCCTTTAAGACGGAAGCGGCTGTGCACGTCCTTGACAAGTTCTGTGGTTTTATAGACGGGCACATCTTTGATTTCCAAAGCTCTGTATGAATGAAATTGAATAATCGCCATTCAAAATCGCCGTATGCAAGATGACTGCGCACGGATTTTGCATGAAAATACTGTACACTGAGATCAGCAGTGGAGATGGCCATCGCAGATATTGATGCTCACGAGATTATGTTCTCCCAAGTTTGCTAAGAAATTACAAGCTCTATGAGATGCGTCATTGGCGAAAATGATTATAACCTCACTTCTGATGTGGATCGACCTTCTACGTAGAGATTTGCAATAGCGATCGCAATCTGCGTTCACACAGGAGTAAAAAAACTATATTCATAGCCAAGGAAAAGTAAAAGAGTTTACCTTCATGTTTTCATCCAAAGCAGTGATCGAGTTTTTGTCGAGTTTTCCGAAGCACGGCGCGAGGTCAACTTGCAGAGCTCTGAAAGTTTCTTTGTTTTTGTCGACCGGTCCAGCCTTCAATATTGGCTCAAAACACAAGCTGAATAAATTAGTTTGACTTCTACTTGCCTCTAAGAAAACGAAATTCTTAACAATGTGACCCTGAGTGAATCGAGGTCGCGTATGTTATTAACTGCAAATTGTTTGAACAGATAGAATTCACGAACAATGGTTGAGACGGCTGTATCTTTCGCGCCAAAAATATTGGCAACATCGCGGCAAACATGTACAATACCAGTACAAGATTGCGTCGGTGCTTCAACGCAAGCCATTTGTAGATGCTAGTCTGGGCGCTTGAGAACAGCTGCATTATCGCAAGACGGTGATTGCTTTTATGTGATTGCTTACATTGCGTTACTTAAGCCCTGCCAGCTGCCAGCTGCTCACGACAGTAATCAATAGTTTGTCCGCTCCAGAGCGGCCTTACGAAACCGTGTATCGATGAAATCTTACTTCTCATCCTAAACATCCTATTGGGCAGACTCGTAGTCACTTTTGTATGAAAAGGATGCGCGTGATCGTTCGTCCATGAGCTCATTAAAACCTTCATTTGGAATGGAGAAGTTGATACCTCTCTTCACAGCCATGAAGCTGTAATGGATCGATCCAAGAAAACGGCAGCTAGCGAGAGTATCACCGTCGGAACGTATACTAGTGGATGCAGCTCTTTGTGACCCTACACTTCTTCACTGCGCGAGGCAGGCGTGGTTTACCATAAATCCGAATTCTCGCCGCACTCAGGAGCCGCTCGATGACCTATCTTAGTCGTTTCGACTCTGTCGCTTCAGAAGCATGTTTGGTCACGTTCGAGGGATTGAAGCAGATGAGCCGTCCGGCGCGAGATAGGAAGGTGGCTTCAAAGCTAGCATGGTCCGTCACTCGTGGCGGAATAGTAGCCTTCAATCGTCACACAGACACAACACACACATACTTGTTCGTATAGTGTAGCGCTCATGACTTCACTATAAAGTCGACGGCAAGAAGTCTTCAAGTGTTAAAAGGCCGGGAGAACTTGCACGGTTTCGTCTTGCTCTATTGAGCAGGTCTTTTTCTCAAATTATGAGCTTGGGGTGGGCATGTTAGCGAGCCAAGACTCTGTTTATGATGCTTACAGAATTGTAAAACCGTTAAAAAGCAAAGTTTGGACGTCCTGCATTGACCCATGCAAGCCTTGAACACTTGAGCCGAACTGTAATGGTGTTTTAGAGATTGCAAACGCACGATTGTGACGGAACTCAGCGCTCAGCCGCATTGCGAATGCATATTTTCATGCTTGGGAGTGCCATGATGTGCCGTCGCCAGTCTGGTTCATCCGACCCACTCATCGCCCGAAGTTGTTTTAATATCGACGTGATCTCCACATTTCTCGACCCTATCTATAGATAAATTAACGAGGTGCAATGGAAAGGACATCTTTGGATGGTTAGCGACGTACATTGCATTTGAAGAGTCGAAAGGATAGGGGGTTGCCACGTTTTGAGCTTCTCGTAAGGGTTGTTTGATGCTTTCATCCCGGCTTTCGACCAACAAGTACGCTCTTTGCACGTCCATACTGATCAATCGACAGCACCCTAGGATCGTCGAGCCAGGCTCGCGAATCTCTTGCCGCAGTTCTCTTGGGCACACCTGGTCTTTTGTCAACGTTGCGTTAAGAAGGGTAAACCCGGCTCCCCAAATGACGCATGCCTCATTTCGTACCTTGGTGAAGTGTATTGTGAGAGTTTTAATACGGCGACGTAGAGGCCATGACTTTGCACCGTGCTGGAGAAACGCATGGAAGATTGCTGTTCGCCTCATGGCGACCGAGCTTGAGCAGCAACTCGAAGGTGCTCACCTGTCTGACGGCCACACCCGTTTCGCCCCCACTTAAATGCTCCCCGTCCGTATTATCTTCGTCGTTGCATTCGATGGTCTGACATAAAGCGAAGTACTGCAAGTCGAAAACTCCAGACCGTCGATGGTCCAGTCCTGACATTGCAGTTCTTCGAGTCCGAGTTCAGAGAATTACGAGTCCTCGTCCTCTTTAATTTCATCCTCAGGTTGAAGGCCATCGGAGACGTATCAACGCTCATTTGATATCTGAAATACTCTTTTTCATCCCTTGCAGAGATGCAACGCGGCGATTTGTTGTCTGTGACGCAGGATCAAGTTGAAGCGAAGAGGTTGCTCACAATGTTGGCTGGGACTTTTGCCTTCCACATTTCTGCCGGCAATTTCGGCACTCCGGGGACCCGGTGTTTTCCGATACGTGAGAGACCGGCTCGCCCCGGGCACAACCACACCATGAACCGAACTTGAAGTTGCCGAACGCAACTTGAATTCTTTCATAGTTTCCACCCAACCATCAGCATTCGTCAGCGTCAGGTCTTCAGCTAGGTCTCGCAAGTACCGGACGCACAAGATGCGCATCACTTCCGGAAGATACAGAACTGATGAATACACCGATCCTCCTAAATGTATTCGCTATTCGGGATGCACTGAAAGTCATTAAAGGGCGAGGCGACGGTTGTAAAATTTCCAGTCGAACTTAGGATGCCGGCTTGCAACTGTGCAACTACTTTCACTCGAGGGAGAACCTATATGAGCCTTCATGATATGTGAGTGACTTACCACCACTCTGCGTCTTACTCGTCACCGTATACGAAGCCTAGAAACAGGCCTTTACCCAAGGAACTTGAAGATCTGAACCTTCACGTACGAGCAAAATGAACGTGGACTTTGGAATACTTCCGTTAGGATGTCCTCCGTCGCTGAATGTGGATGTATCTGGCGTTGAGATCCGCGTGTCTTTCTACGCACAAGCTTTTCTTCTCGGTACGTGAACTCGATTCATTATCGCGATCGCGAGGACGAGCATTACTTGACGAGACTCCTTTGAATCTGATTCCTTTTAGCTCTTCTCTGCATCCGTTCGGGCTCGTCGGACGAGATTTCGGGCTCCCTGTCCACTCTAATAGGGACGAACATAATCATGGTCATCACGTCGTTGATTCTAGGCTTTCGTGAAGATCCTGAGATGACTTTGCAAGAGTGCGTTCACGAATTTAAACTACTATACTCATTATCTTATACCCATATTACTAGCGGGCTCATCGTCCTGTATCTCTTATCCATATCCTGGATCGCCATCTGCGTAGCCATGACGACGTTCAACCGATTCAAAGACCACAACCAAAAGCTCTCCTATCTATCCATTTTTCAGAGCTACCTCGTTTTCGCCTTCGCAATCGCCCTCTTGGCGAAATGGAAAAACTTCGGGTCAACGCCGGAATGCAATTCAGAGGTAGTCGTCTTCATCTTTCGAATCTTCAATGCTATCCACGTTGGCCGGAAGGCTGGATGGGCTGTGGTGATCACCGCCCTCGTACTTTACACAGGTATGATGATAGTTGGGTACCCCCGGACGATACGGAGTGCGATAGCGAAGGTTCGGAGTTCGGGATCGATGACTGGAGGGAACCTTGAGGAAGGAAAACGAAATGTGAGTTATTATATCATATTTATTGGTTTACTCCGCTGAACTTCCTTACTTCTGAACAGAGGATCTGCGAGCCAGACCTCGAATTTTCGGGGCGCATCGTCTTGCAGATAATCTTCATCGTCATTCTGCTACCCCTCGCGATCGTGAATACGGAGCTTCTAGTAAAGCGGAACCGCTCTGCGCCGGAGAGTCATTCACAGGAACAGTGGGCGTTCGGGCAGGTAACCCTTCCACGTATCGTCTCCTTTGTGATAAGAGCTGACGTTGTTATGCTTAAAGGTGATACCCGTATTCTTGATCGCCCACCCTCTCGTAAAAGTGCTATCGGCATTCAAGAAGTACGGTTTAAGAAGTCGCAAATATTTTGCGATGAAGAACATGAACAGTAAGAGTGATGTCGCTGATGGGTCTCAGATCAAGTTCTAGGCATCGCACATCAGCGTACGTGCTCTTCCATGTTTTAAACGACTTCATTAGTACATGCTGACCTTGAAATTCTCAGAACCTAAGATCGCTTTCATTGACCTCGTTCGTTCCTTGACGCGAAGTGGTGCAATTACATCCTTCTCAGGATGTTTCGTTGTTCGATCTGTGTCCCGAGGGGCATTGATTAATCTGTCATGGTAGTAAAGAATGCGCATTCTCCACTAAACAAGTCTAGTGTCTGAGTTGTGGACCTTTATGCCGAAGGGCTGGCACCCTTTCGCGTTGAGCCTGTCAGTATTGAACTCGTTGAATCTCTGCGACGACTTCCACTTCTGTGCTGCAATCACCTCCCGGACGACTTGATAACGAGTGTTGGGATGCATCATCTCAGAGTATATTTCTTGAAATTTTTTCGGTGTTTGGAAGCGCGTATTGAAAGTTCGATGAAAACTTTGCGCAAGCGTATCAGAGCAAACAAAGACAAATACTAGTAGACGCGCGACTCGTTGGAGTCGTTCGCTCGCACAGTGGAGAGGGCGACAAGGACATGCTTGCAAGCTCACGGTCGCCAACGACCTTTGGCTTCACTCTCATGTATATCGTTGGGCCAAGGACCAGATTGCTTCGATGGACCCAATAGAGAAGATACTCACTGGCTTATCCCATCTAAACCTCCAAGGCTCGATCACGAACAAGCAACCTCAGCCTGAAGGTTACGGTGCTACGTGCGATGTCTACTCCGCTTGGTCCACGAAACACGAGAAAAGGGTCGCGATCAAGCAATTTCGCTATTTCATGGCAAAAGACCAGGGCTTCGCGAAGGTGAGTGATAGGAAATGCAGTGTTCGATGAACTCATGAAGTGCAACTTTCCACAGCGACTCGCTAAAGAGATCCGCATCTGGATGGAGCTTGACAACGAGCACATACTTCCACTCCTTGGTTACATCATAGAGGGACGCCTCAAAACACCCAGTTTGGTTTCTGAGTGGATGCATAAGGGGACATTGCACGATTTCATGAAGACATTTGTTCGGGGCAGTCTCGAGACTTGTACGATGGTAAGTTACCCCACAGACCGAGCACCTGAAAGCGATTTGATCTCTTACGAGAAGAGAATCATGTAGCTTTTCGGAATTACGTCTGGTATCGCGTATTTGCATTCAAAAAGGATAATTCACGCGGACTTGAAAAGTGTTCGTCAGCGTTATGAAATATGGATTTCGATGAAATCTTCGCTAAAGTTTCCTTCTTATTTGTTTAGCAAAACGTCTTGATTTCAGCTCACAATTCCCCTCAACTATCCGACTTTGGTTTGTCGCTTGTGTTGACACAATCAACTACTGCGTCGTCGGTGACCAATGGAGGTACTGTCCGTTGGATGGCGAAAGAACTCTTGCTCCATTCCGAGTCTGTTCTCAGTTCTCCAAAATACAACGAGCAGACAGACATCTGGGCTTTCGGTATGGTTGCTTATGTACGTGCGGTGAAAACTCCGGGTTTGCAAATGCTTACAGCACGCTTCTCGTAGGAGCTACTTAGCTGGGACATCCCATACAGTGACATAAAGGAAATCCACTGGGTCATAACGGCAATCACCAACGGAAAGCTTCCGACTATGCCCTTCGAAAGTCGTGACGGGCAACTCTTTGACAAGCTCTGGGAACTCTGTCAAATATGCTGGTTAGAGCCTTCGGCGCGTCCAGACGCGTCAAGGTGTATGAAACTTTTGTCGCAAATTGAATCAGGGCCGGAAAACCCTGATCAGGATGAACAAGAAAAGTCGGACATAAATTTAGATATCTCAAATTTCAGGCATTCCACGATTCGAGCATCGCTTAGTCCAATTCAAGAAGACCTACCTATCGTCGAGTCGCCGACATCGACACGTCCGCCGGAAGTTTTCGGCTTTTCAAGGTCCGTAGTCGACGAATATTCTCCACAACAGCTTCAACGCGAGGATGAAGAGGATGATGCCACGACGGCCTTCTCCGAAGGTGGAACAAACTACACTATATCGAATATTCCTGGTCCGGGAGCGCTCCTTGGGATTCTATATAACCGTGCTGGCTACCATCTGGAAGTCATGCTAGCGCGAGCCGTCGCCCGAGGTCGCGGTGGACTGAGCCGTAACAGTCAAACCGTCAATGGATCTACAGCTTCAATCGGTCGTCCATATCACAGACGGCGAATTACCACTGCCGTAAACGCCATGGCAGACCTATCTCGGAATCTTGGATCCAGACTAGAAAAGCTTGCGGGTAAAGCTGGTTTAGGGAAGTACGCTAAAGCAAGGAAGATCTTGAAAGAGTCCAAGTACTGGCGTTTTCGAGATTGGACTGAAGAGCAAAGGGCGGATATTTGTGAGGCACTCTTGAGCTATGCACGGTATGTCTCTAATAGAACGGCGTCATCAACCTGCTAATGTTTGGAACGAAAAGCTTGGATTCTCGTTCTATCCAGTCTTTGACCTTTCGAGTGATGGTTCATAGTGTCGTTGAATTTCCTCCTCTTCGCCAGGTGTTTTCAGAAAAAATTGGCATTTCATCGTTCTCCCCTTCCTCATGGAAAAGGCCTCTTGTGACGTACAATCTTGGATGGCTATATCTCTATGATCTAGTCTCCCATTGCTTGGAGCAGAACAAGATCATGGATGTCATGGATAGGCTTGAAACAGAGAAGAAACGGAACCATTTCTCACACCTCAGCGATCTTTTCAGTAAAAGCAGGTATGAATCTGTGTGCCTCTACACAGCTCGCCACTAATCTTCGATGAAGTAAATTTGCAGATGCATCTCTCGCACTGGAATATGTTATAACCTCATGGGACGGTTCAGGTACGAATAAAACTCAGCAGCATCTTCTACTTCGGGGTCTCGCTGAGCGACGCTGTCATAAGGTTTAGACACGTATCTCTTACGAAGAGGTTATCAAAGCACAGCGTTCATCAGCTTTACCGCTGCAATTCGGGCTCGTTACGATATAGCGAACGCGAGATATGCGGGTCTCGATTCCTGGGACGACTCTTTCGACCTTCTCGTTGGTCGATTCATTTCAGCGATATTGAGATCAGTGACAGCACTCGAAGTCGACGAGCTGGAAGCCTTGATGGTGGATCGAGCAGAGCGAGCGACTTGGCTGGAAATATACACCATTTATTGCGCTTCACGAAGGTACTGTCAGCTTGCACTGCACCATTCGATGAGTGACTTAAAAACTATACCTTCCACTCTGATAGTGCCGTTGGGGAGAAATTGACGCCAAAGTCGTATAACGATCACGCTCTTCCGTGGAAGGCGAGATGCCGCTGGAAATTCGACGATGAAAAGTATGCGACATTTCTCGAGAAGCTATATGATCTGGAGGATTCCGACGGCGCCAACGTTCGAATACTTTTCCCAAGACCGACTCGGAGTGGGGTATGACAAGAGTAGGGTATAGAAAGTCGTATTACTCGCAAACATGATTCTGGTGAGTTATCGTTATAATAAATCAATATTGAATTGACGCATACCACAGGGCTTAGGCGCCGCGGTCGCTCGAGCAGATGCACTTTTGCGTCTTGTCGCTTTTACAATTGGAGCACACAGCCCATGTTGGAACTTCGTCAATACAGTCCAACACCCTCCTCATTCATCTTGGAGTTCATCGTTTATTACTTTTTATTCAGGGGATCATCAATATCGATCCGCATTCGATCATATTATCTTCGTACTTGAAGTTCACGATATATGGAAAGGAAATAAATCTCATTCGCATCGAGATGTTTGTGGCTTTTGTCGTTCGAAAGTGCCGAAAAGATTTTCCGAGATGTCTTCGGGATCGGCCGAGAATTTCAAACTCCGCAGCCAAACGGCGCCGACGACTTCAACACTTGAGCAAGACGTCGTCGTCGTCGTCGACGACGACTCCTTTCGCTCTTTCACCTCACGCTTTCAAGTCCGATATATTCGAATGATAGTGTGGATTGTAAAATCTTCTATCTCAAAACCCGAAGAGAAAATATCAAGGAGAAGGCGTTTGCCTTGATCAATTCTCAACAGTCGCGTTGACTCTCACTTGGAGACTGCGAATACGTTTTTCTGTGAGCGATTTTTCGCTTCTCTCACGATGAATAGGCAGCTTCTGATAATATAGTATAATCCAGGTGAAATAAAGCATAATGATTGCATCCGTGTCTCTGAGGCTAGACATTCAAGTTTTTTCGATTCTCAACGAGAGCACTCAGCGAAACCTCTTTCGCTTGAGAGGAGCGTGCTTCAGATGTCGATGTCAGTTTCTGATACTTAATTGCGATTGGGTGTGCTTATAACTCTAACTAATATCTTATAGTGTTCAAAGTGCATCCCGATAGCGATTGATGACTCTTTGTCTCCTGTCCATGTGGCTTCAAGTTGACCTCTCTTCCGAACGCCGAACGCATAACCCGTCCGTCGCATTTGAACCATGCATGAACTTCGGCGGAAACGCTCCCTATCAGTCTTCGATTGCATTGAAACGATGCGCTCATGGAGCTGTCCATATGAGTCGTTATTGATTATCCCGCAAGGTAAGTAAGTCATTTGCCTTTCTGTAACGTTTCCTGACTTCCAGTTTATGCGTTCTGGCTTCGGAATGCCAAGAAGTGGTCACGATGCCGTCCTTTCAAGTCAGCCATACCTCTGAAACGAATCGTCGGAAGGATTTCGTATCTTTTGATTGGACGTCGGCGGTTTGGATGACAGCTTTTCAATGAAGGTACAATTCGCTTATCCTCACAGAAGAACGACTCTAATCCATCCATACCGATCCTCAGTGTTGCAAAGATTCTCCGCCAACTCTTCGTTCGAGATCTTCTGTCTTTTGTCTCGTGTCCGGAGTGGATTGGTGCTTCGCATGGCCGACCAGCAACGTCGAAATTCCGGTCCATTGACTTCAATGGTATACGGCCAATGTGTTCCATGTGAGCACCTATTCAAACATGCACTTCGCCCGCCGATCTTCCCCTTCTGACTTCTATGCACGCTAGACGTTATTGAATGTCAGACGGAAATGCAGTCTCCAAAAGTGCGATTGAATGAAGTTCGTGTCAGATGATACTCTATGAAGCACTTCCGTATACTAACGACTTAACGTTACTTCAGGTCAGGAGTGATGCACGAACCCGAAGTTTTCTTATTGTCGGTCAATAATTTAAGGAGCCTTCATGGACATTCAGCCGATTGGTGTCGCAGTATTCTCGCAACCGACCATGTTAAAGGGTGTTCTCGCCGATGTCGCTTATTGTACGACAGTTCGACGTTACCATGCTGCTGGAGGTATGCATCTGTACTTCAGCGATGGTTTTGTTGACCTTCGTTCAATGCCCTCTTCAGAAGCCAAACATTGAGTTTCGTCGATCCCGCGCTGACATCAGCGTCCAAAGAAAAACTTCGGAGAAATGCAATAATAATTGCTGCTATTATCCCGTCGAAAGGGCGTCGTTTCCCTTCGGCGGCGATCATCTAAGTGCGATCGGAGGCGGTAAGCTAATACTCAAGCTGTCACGTCCGATATTCCTGAGGCTTACGAGAGGTTTAGTATTAACGCCGCTGCTCCCTGCGAAGTGTTCGAACGAACCGGGAGCCCACCCTGTCCATACAAGCTCAGGTTCTAAGGCCTAGGAAGTATGCTGATCGTCGATATGTATAGATGTCCATGAATGCCTCGCATTACCACTGGGAAACGGAGGGTGAGTAGCGAGGACCGAGGGGTTCGCCCACTGCTTGACCGTCTCTCACGATTTAGACCATCCAGCCTTTTCGCAGCAGACTTCGGATCGTCCTAGCTTTCTACGGTCCCCCGCGTCTATTTCAGCCAGAGCTGTGAGAGCTGATGGGTCCGGTTCCGTGCAATATGAATGCAGCAAGGTATCACCGAGCGAAAGAAACGTGACCTTCCTCCTGGCGAATTCCCCTCGGGACCGTTGCAACTCGGTGTCTGAAGTTTCATACAGTAGATTCACAGGATTTGCATCGTAAGTCTATCCTTGCATAACGGTTCCGTACTTTGAATTGAACTGTGATAGCTGACCTATAATGCTTTCATCTCTACCGAACAGGCGACTTTGATATGAAAACGGCGTGCATGGCGTGCGAGTCTACTCCAGACATATGCTTTTCAGTCGTACGGTCGGTCGCGGAATGAATTCTCTTCAGTTGATTCGTTCAAACGAATCACAACTTATCTCATGTCTTGAACCGGATTCAACGTCTCGCTCATGAAGACCAACCTCGATACGTGCCCCTCGGAAATGGATATCTTCTCATGAACGTTATATGCATCATGCTCACTTTACGGCATAAGCCTCGATGCTTTCCGTTCCGTTCTCCTCTTCGCACATTTTCTGTAAGCATTCCTATCTTTCGCCGTCAATGCGCCGCCCTTAATTTTAATTTCAAGACGATATGGTGCAATGGGAGGAGCGGCACCCCGTCAGGAACCGTAGAACGTGACCGACCTCACCCCCCGCCCAGCAGCGACCCAACTTGAACTTCAGCTGGCTTCTGGCTTCGCGACTTCATCTCGCCTCCCGCGCCGAGGACGAAGTCCAAGAGGTACCTCATTGTCGTCCCTGGCGGCAACTCACCACTTGTGCGGATACGTGCTCCTTCTGGGCCCGCACCCCCTTCCACTGGTAGCAGCGTTCTGAGGAATACCCCGAGAGCAGTTCTGTCCTTCGAGTTCTGACACGATCCACAGGTACGTGTCCGAATGCCAGATATGAATATACCGATACGCAACGTTCATGATATCAATATTAGCTTTGCTACCCGACACGCAGTCATCAGTACCATTCTACCGGGACGAGGATAGGACTCGTCGCTGTTGTCGTCGTCGTTCCTCGGGGCGCCCTCGTTTCAAACTCCCCTCTCAGCGTTCTTCAAAACAAAATTAGCGCGGGATGTTATCTCAGGCTGTGGCTGGCTGCGTGTGTGTGTTTCCGCGCACGTCGTGCTCTCGGAGAAATACTGCCAACACGTTGTCGGTGTTGCGCGTCAGCGACCTGTACGAGCTCCCGAGCTGAGCTCCATATGCCGTGTGCGCCGGGAGCTTGACGCCCAGGCCCTCTTGCATCCTTGCGTATGTTTAGTATTGCGTGCCTCGCCGAAGCAAAACGCGCCATGCAAAACAACACAAATGCATCTCGTCAATGGTGCTAGCGGAGAAAATGGAGTCGGGGGAGGAAAAGAGGAGCAGCTCAGTCTTCTTCCTCTCGACAACAAACACGATCTTGCGTTGGACATTTTCCATCATAGCGCTTCATCGCTTGGCAGTGCGTCGATGCCTTCACGTCACTAATACACTTTCCTCAAAAAGAGATTGAGATTACAGGTAACATTGCTCTTAAAATAATACTGTTCTGCGTATTCCGTTTATGCGCCAAGTGTGCGAGCCACTTTTGTGCTTCCACTACCCGTACCATGGTAGTGGGTGCTTTGAGGATCGTCCGTCGATCAGGCCGCAGGTGCAAGTGCAGGGATGCAGCGCAACTCGCCGTCAACGCTTCTTCCACCAGTGAAGTTCTCTTACTTCGCTGCTTTGAGTACCTTCGTAACAGTGATTCTTCATACGTTCGAACCGCAGACTAGGAGTAAGATAGAATCTAATATTTCATTGGATAGGCAATAAATGAAAAGGACGACAACAAGTAGTGACATTAAAATACAATACATGCGCTTCAGAAGACTGGGTTAGTGGAAGTGAGGAGAGCAAACCGACTGCTGGTTGCAAGAACAGCGTTTAAGGGGATTGATGACGACAACAAGGAAAGAGTGGACGGGCCGGCGACGCCTGCTTTGGTGGAAGAATGTCAAATGATTAAGTTGCTGAGTGAGCGAGTGGTGGAGCGAAAGCGAGTTCCGTGAGGAAGGAGAAACCAAGGAAGGAAGGAAATGAAACACAGTTCGGAGAAACAGAGAAAAAACATTGATATGTTTGACAACATCATCATCTGCGCGAAGAAGTGCAGATGGGATGTTCTTCCACTCCTCATCCACGCCGGGACACGTTTTCTTCTTCCACCTCGCCTTCGCAACGCGTTTCTCGCTCCTTTGTCGCCAAGGCTCCCCCGCACCACCGTCGGCCAACACACCAGCTCGAACCCCACATTTCCCCAACGTTCTCGCAGTTTAATCCCTCTTCAACGGCCGGCGAATCACGAAGACCTTCTCGCCAGACGCGGTCGTCGACACTTCAGTCGCATTTAGTCTCGGGTCCAAACTCTGTTGAGGATGCGAACGCGATAACACGATGAACATCTCGAGCTCGTCGCCAACCTGTGCATTTTCAGCAAGTCCGATATTACGCACACGCACCATAGTAAGACAGAATTGCATGGGAGAATGCCGGTTTGATCGACGAGGGTGGGCATGGACGGGGCGAATTCCACGGGTTATCGGAAGAGAAGATCGCCCCAAAGCCAAGACCAGCAACGGAGGAGCGGAGAATTTCAAAGGGCATCCGTAAAGTCCATCAGATCGTGAGAGAAGGCGATCGGTGACGCGTAAGGTGAACGGCCGCGGAGAGATAGAGGAGCATCGAAAGATATCGGAAAAAATTCGGTCAGCGACTGGTTCCAAAACTCCACAGCAAACAGTACGATCAAAAGGATGGCAGGTAATTTAGAAGTCCCGAGAAAATTTTCGGAGGCCGGAAGTGTCGTGAAAGTGAAATCGACACGAACAAAACATGAGGTCAAAGACAACATGATAACGACCGTAAAGATAGCTCGAAAGTGATGAGCATCGAGACGGAGGGTTAAACGGCGGGAAGACAAAGGTAGAGCCGCGGGGGAAGTAAGGAAGAAAGTGGTGGGATCAGTAAGCGCACAGAGGCACGCGCACAGACGAGGGCGGGCACAAAAATAGTCGTCGAAATTGACGCGAAGAGTTATAGACTTCCCAGGACGCACGAAAATAAGCAAAGATGCACGACGCGTGTGCGAACAATGCAGTCCTGGTTGAATGTCGGGAAAAGTGCACTCGGAAACGGCCGTACGGGAGAAAGGGAGAAGGAAATTTGAAAAGAAGAAGGAAAGGAAGAATGTTTACTGACCTCGATGTGACGTTCAGTCGCGCTCGTAAAGCTGTCGGTAACGAGAGCAATTACTCTGGAGAGTGGCAGATGGACGGGGTGAGGAGGTCCTCCCGGAATCGGTTGTTGGTTCTTGAAGTAAATCTGGCGTCTTCATGTTAGCCAAGATTTCATTTCAAAGTCGGATCATTAAGCACCTGATTGTCCAAGAAGGGTTGCACGAGCGACTGAGCAGCACCTGCGGCTCGGCAGCTTTCACGTTCGTACGAGCCGACGGGGTCGAAAGAGTAGACTGCGCCTGAGCCTGACAAACGATATGAGTGACATTTGTAGTGAGACCGATAGTTGACGAATAGCTCTTACCATCCTCTTCAATACCACCTAAGATATTGTATACGTAGTAGGGGAAGAAACGTTGAGCGTAGAGCATGGTTTGTATTAAGCGAGCGATGGCACGGAGCGGCATGTCTTTCGCGTGCGCATGTCTGTACATCTAACGCGACCGTCATGAAAGGCACATTACGTCCAATGAACAAGAAGCATACCTCGAGCTTTTGCTTGACCTTCTTTACGAACATGTTCCCGTCTGCCGCGAAACCGTTGACTGCGAGGACCGCCTTGTCGTTTCTGTGTGTACGCGCGTACGTCAGATACCTCAGTTACGAAGAGACATGGTTACACGACGTACAATCGGAAGACCTTGGGTGCATAACGCGTCTGAATCTCGTATCCTACTGTCTGTCGCGTGTCTCCAGCAATGACGGCAAAGTCCTGCCCAGCAATGGCGAGGATGGTGCCACCGTTGTCGCTGTATGGGTTGAAGTGACGCATTTGCGGTGCGGTCTTGCCATCCATGTTGTGGGGGATGGACGAGGGTAATGGCATGGCCATCGTAGTTCCAGGCATCGTTGCTGTCGTCGTCGTAGTAGATAGAGTGTTCGTCGCCGTCGTTGTCGAGCGCAACGTCGGGGAGGAGGAGGGGCAAGGAGACTGGGCGAAAGGACGGGATGCGTACGCGTATACTTGTATGTCCGAATCGGGCACAAACTCAGGGTCGATGCATCGGAGCCTGAAAATACACATTTGCCGAAAAGAGATACTCCGTCTACACCGAGATGCCTCCGGCTGGCATCCCAGGCGTTTCCTCGGTCCTTGTCCAGTTTGAAAATAATTTCTCAATGCATCTCCACCCGAGGACTTGCTTACTTCCATCTCCAAGTCCAGAGCGTCTGGCGCGGAGCTGCTATCTTTCACCATTTTCGGTACGCTTCTCTCGCACCTGATCATCGTGTAATTTTCCCCCCAGCCCGCAATATGTCCTCGACTTAAATCTGGAAGACGCGGTATTGAAAGCTTTCTATTCGGTCAGAGTTGAGACTCCGATATTACCCATTACTGACTATTCTACAGTTTCAGGCCCTCGTGCTACATTGTCGCGAAATAAACCCTTTCCCCCCTTTCCTCAGTTTCGCAAGGAGCACAGCTGTTCATCAGATCGCAATAAGAAACTCCCCCCAGCCCGCAATAGGTCGTCAGCTCAAATCTGGAGACGGTATTGAAAGCTTTCTATTCGGTAAGCGTTTAGACTCCGATGTTATCCATTACTGACTATTCTACAGTTTTAGGCCCTCGTGCTACATTGCCGCGAAATAAACCCTTTCCCCCCCCTTTTTTTTTTTGAATGCATCTCTCCAACCTCGCAAGAAGCGCAACTATTCATCAGATCAAAAGATCAGTTGTTTTCACGAAATGGCCGGGGCAGACTAGACCAACGAAGGATAATCATCGTGTTGCTGCGCTTGAGTGATTGGTGGATGCGTGACAACAGCTGGAGGATTGGAGGCCATCGTTACATTACCACCTTGATGGGATGGTGGATATTGGTGAGGGCTTGTTGTCATCGTTGTGCTTCCACCTTGATGGGCGGATGGATATTGATGAGCAGGCGAATATGCAATGTCGGAGACCGGCGAAGGCATCATACCACCTTGGTGAGCAGGTTTATATTGATAAGGGCTCGACTGTACAATGTCGGAGGACGGCGAAGGCATCATGCTCTCTTGACCGCCTTGGTAAGGGTTCGACGCTATCGGTGCGCTACCCCCCTGTTGAGCGGATGTATATTGGTGAGCAGGTGACTGCTGTGAAATAACGGTAGGAGGGGTTTGTGGTATCGTCGAGCTACCACCTTGGTGCGCGCGGGATGCATATTGGCGAGCAAAGAAATTTTGGTAAGGATTCGACGTCATCGTTGCGCTACCACCTTGCTTAGCGGACGATATTTTGTAGTTTCCGTCGGCGCCTGCCCTCTGACAAATCGGACAGGGACAAACAGAAACGGTGCCAGTGCTTGAATGTGTTGCGCTACCACCCTGGTGAATGGGGGAATGCTGATGGGCGGACGACTGCTGCGTAACAACTGTCAAAGGGCTCGACATTGTCGTTGCATTACCATTTTGGTGAACGGGGGAATGCTGGTGAGCGGACGACTGCGGCGTCATAATTGTCGAAGGGCTCGATGCTATCGTCGCGTTACCACCTTGGTGCGCACCGGGAGAATATTGGTGACCAGGCGACTGTGAAATTACGGTGGGCGGATTCGGCGCAATCACTGGATTACCAGTGATACCACTTTGGTGAGCGGGTGGTTGCGTGATGATAGTACCAGTTGGAGAACTCGAAGTCGCTGTACTACCGCCTTGGTGAGCAGGTGGATACTGGTGAACAGGTGTTTGGGTGATAATAGTGGGTGCCTTCGGGGACATCGCCGCTACGCTTCCACTTACAGCAGGTACATCTTGGTGACCAAGTGCTTTCGAAATAACAGTCGGAGGATTCGACGGCGACGCCATCGTTGGACTCGTTGCGTTACCGGCGCCTTGGTGAGCGAGTACCTCCTGATGCTTAAACGGTGTTGTATTAACGTCGGACGGACTCGAAGGATTTCCACCTTGATGAGCGGGTGGATATTGTTGAGCAGGCGACTGTGTAGAGCTCGGATCGTCATAATACGAAGGCATAAAGACACTTTCGTCTTGATGAGAGTTCATCTCTTGGTGAGCAGGCGGCTGCGTAACGACAGTTTGATTTTCCGAGTTCGATGCCAAAGGCGCTACACCTCCACCTTGGACAGGTACTGGATTTTGCGAGTTCACATTATTATTTTCCTGGTGATTACTCTCGTATCAAACCAGGGCTTCAATTACAATCAATACGAAACACTCACTTGGACGTCCTCAGGATCGGACATACAGCAAGCACGATAGGTCATCACCGCCAGGAATAATATCGCGCCAAAACCTAACATCAGCACAAGTAAAAGTAAGCATCGATATACGATTAATTTCCGAGATCAATGCAGACGTACAGATGGCGAACGAAAGCCAACACCAGCCGTCACATGTGTATGTACTCCCATCACTTGGCGAAGACGTCGTGGAGGTTCGTTTGAATATCCCAATGTTTTCTCCGTTCGGGATGAGATATCGCGATTGGACGCAGCTTGTCCCAAGAGTGACTGCCGCGAGAAGCTTTCGGCCTGCGGAGTGCAAGTAGATCATGCGGGCATAGATTTTGTGCCAATGGTTAACTATCTTTTGGTAAAGAGGATGGCAATTCCGAAAATCCACTTACATTTCTCCGCGCTATGCAATTATTGGGACAAAACTTTGCATCAATATTGCAATGCAGTGATCGGTGTGCATGATTGACAATTGCAAGCAAACGTGAGGATCTTCTTTGCGAGTATGAGCGAATACCTGCAAAGAGCTGTAATTTGAATTCCGAATCGGGTCGATTTATTTCCTGAAGAGTTCCAAAATATGTTTGCTCGGCGCTTCGTTTCAAAAATCCTCCAGCTTCGAGACCGCGCGCCTAAATGTCAGATAACGTAATCAACTAGCGCTTATTTGCGCCGATCAAACTTCCTCCAGCCCGAGAGAATGTGGACAACTCGTTGATTGAACCACCCATGACTTCTCCAGTTCTTTAACCAGCTCTTCAGTGGACGTCGACGAGTTTTATTGTCGACGATGGCGAAGTTGCTCGCTGGAAGGTTGAAAAAAGTGCTCATTGCTCTTCGCTTGAAACCACGACGTGCAGTCAATGGCATTTCGGACCTCAAAGTTTCCCCAGATGTTGCGAGCAACGGTGTCGAGCACGAAGTCGACGAGAAAACAGAGCCGAGATGCGACGAGGAGGGAGTAACTAACGACGAGCCGGAACGTACTTCGGAAACTGTCGTGGTGGATGGCGAGGTCGAAGCCACGCAGCCAGAAGAAAACGGCCATGTCGAACGGACCTTAGAAGGTCGAGATGACGAGAGTCACGAAAAGGAGGTCGAAGAGAAGCTGGAGGAGGAGGAGCTACATGTAACGGCTGAAGAAACGACACGTCTTCGAAAACTTCAAGAGCGAGCAAAGCGATTCAGCATACCTTTCGTTCATACTCGAAGGTCTTCAACGAAGAGCGGGAAGGGAAAGGAAAAGGCTGCTGTTGTCGAGAATACGGTTGACAACACGCCGGAAATCGTGGTGGAAGAGGAGGAGGAACCAGCACGATGGACAGGAATGTCGTTGGCAGAACTGCCATTCGACGTCCTGTTCACGTTGATGACGGTTGCCGACATCGAATCAGTACAAAATCTCGCTCTGGTGCGTAACAAAACTCATATCTTCGCATTCAAAACTAAACATTAGCATCTATAAAAAAAGACATGTAAACTCCTTCGAACGGTCTCCCAATCTCCCCCACTCTGGATCAACCACACCATCTCTCTCCAACGCCGCTCTCGCATCCTCGCGCTAGACGACCTCGTCCACCCCCACTCCCTCCACTCCTCCCTCCCCGACCTCAAACGCATGGTCTCACGCACAGACTTCCTCGAACGCAACTGGCGCTCCCCACATCCCCGTGCCATCTCCCCCTCTCTTCCACACCCCGGCCAACCCGGCCGATTCTCCCAGAAGTTCCCCATAATCAAACTGGATCTAAACATGAATACGATGCTTTTCGCAGGCTCGTTCTTCATCTCGGAGCAATTCTTCCTGCTGTCGACGGTCGACGGAGATCTGGTTGCATGGGATGTCAGCAATGTGAATAAGGTCGACGAAGAAGGGCGAATCGTCGCTCGAAATCTCGGGAAATACGTTATGGCAGAGCCTTTCGGCCTATTCACCCTTCGTATGCATCACGCCGAACGAAGCATATATTCGATCGTCTGCGGGCGAAACGACATTCCGTACGTCATCGACCCCCTTCCCCAATTTACAATTCTAACGACGTGTGGCACAGAGGATACTTCGTCTACGATATCCTCAAACTCCAATTTCCTCCTTACCCGAATCCAGAGGAACCCACGTCCGAGAAAATGATCCCGTCGGTCGTCGCGACGTACAATGTACCCAGTGTTTGGCGTATAAAAACGCAAAATATCGACTACCTTCGAAGGCGGATATGCATGCTCTACCAACTGCCCGACGACGACGACAACGAGTTGCACATGTATATGCTGCTGGACTGGGACACCGGCGTACATGTGGAAGTCAACACAGGATTGCATCGCGTAAGCCTTTTTCATTATTCTGTTTGTTGGTTCTACAGACACTAACGGAAGATTGATTCTGTAGGTGAGCAGAGAGTCTGGGATGGGCCTGCGCTTTCAAATTGCGGGTGATGGCGATTCCGTGCACGTCTACGTGATGACAAACTCGCTTTGGATCCAAAAAACCTACACCATCGACTCTCTGTACGACCTCCACCGCAGAGTCTATGCCCCAACTCTCTCCTCCGCTCCTCTCCCACTCCCATCCACGTCTTCGTCCGACGACCAACAGCAGCAACAGCAACCCGAAACTCTCCCTCTCACTCCCTGGCAGCAGCGCTACCGCACCTTCCGCTCTGACCAAACCCTCGCGCCGCAATGTACGATCCAAGAGGAGCTCGAGATGCCCTCCTTCGTCTCGAACCCGCACGCCGAGCTCTACCAGTACTGGAACCTCTCGCAGTGGTGGCTGCGCTACTCCCTCACCGAGCACGGCATCGACGTCCCCACGCGCTTTTCGCGGATTTTCTTCTATTACATGCATCCACACCGGGTTCTCAACACCCCAAACACCCACAACGAAAACCCCAACCCCAACGGCGTGGTTGAGGAGGAGGAGGAGGACGACGACGACGACGACGACGACGCATCCCTCTCAGACGAAGAAGTAGACCGCCAGCGCAAGAAGGCATGGCACCTCGTGCAGTATTACACCACCTCCGAGCGCCCGCTCTCTCGCAAAGTCTTCGTCTGCCCGCTCTACGACTGCCCCACGATCCGCCTCGGCGCGCTGGGCTTCCCGATCATGGGCGCGTCCTTCAACCACTGCGCGTGGATCGAGAATACCACGGTCACGGTGCCGGTGCCAAATACCATGGAGGGCCAAAGCATCTCTGGATCCTTGGGAAGCGCGTCAGGCTCGAGGAAGCTGCCTTGGAGGAAGGACAAGGAGATCGCTTCATCGGCCGCAACCGCGAAAGAGGAAGAGAAGGTGCAAACACGCACGAAACGCGTGCTCCGCCTCGTTTCCTTCCCAGAACCTGGCGTCTCACCCGACTCCGAGTTCACATTGCGTTCTCTACCAGAACGCGTACCGCAAATGCGCGACCTGGATGATGTACCGGAGAGCGTACTCGACAAGGCCATCCACATCTTCCTGGAACCTGCGTTGGGCGCGGTGTTGATCACCACGTCCGACAACGAGATGCACCGATACAACTACGCGTAATTATTTGGCCAGCTGACGTTTTGATACCCCACTGTATCCTCAAGGACCTTGACGCTAACCGAACGCTCAATCTGTATTATTTGTCTTCGAAGGAACTGTACAATATTTTATACCCACCTGACTGTCCGCATACGCAACTCACGGATGCTAATTCTGAGACAAATCGTGTATTTGTTCCCGACGTCTCAAACTGATCGTACAAAGGGAAAATATAAGGATAACAATGCACCGTTAAATTTCATCCGTCCATCTAAGCAAAATTGAAGGGTGGGGAAAGGGGGAGGAAAGAAGCAAACTAACTACTGCAACGCAGCCATGCAAGCGCAAAGTGCAAAATGCTAAGACGGAGCCATCGATGAATGAGAAAGGAAAAGGGGTAGGAGGAAAGCAAAGAGCGTCTCGGGAAGCAAAAGAGCGGCAGAGTGACCAAGGCACTCAAAATAAGAGAGGATTGGGGGTATAAATTATTATATTGTAAAAAGTGAATAACAGTCTGTGGATGAGGGGTGCGCTTGCACGTTGTTTTGCAGTGATGCTATAAATGGTACAGTCCAGACTGATGGTAAGGTGAGGAGGTGCGGAGGACACGCGGTGTAGCACGTTATGGGTACGAGCTATGGTGAGGTGAGAGATGAAGAGACGAACGAGAGAACAAATGTTGCTCCATCTCGCTTAGAGCATCGTCATCGCCAATGCTGCCGCTCCCAATACACCCGCCACAGCTGTCGAAAATGAGACCACTCTCTCCGCCTTGCTAACGCTTAACACCTGCGAGCTCGCCTTTTTGCTGCTCCCTGTGCTCACGAAGCCATTCTGAGATGTAAATTGGCTCGTGGTGACGTTCCGAAGAAGCTGGGTGGGAAGCATGTTCGGCGTTGAGCTGACCTGGCCCATAGGGGCGAGCTGGGTGCCGTCGAACTGGAAAAGGTACAGCTTGAAGCCTCCCGATGGGTCATTGACGATGTTCCACGTAAGGTAGAGCTCCGTGTCGTTGTAGAACTCGACGAAGTTCGATTGCGCGGCGCAGGCATCCTGGATTTGTTGGAAGCCATCTCCCATTGGCGTCATGAGGATCGAGCCGTTCGAGAGGAATTGGTACGTTCCGTGCACCCAGTTGAGAACACCAGTGATGCAGGTCGGTTGTGAGCCTGGATAGATGATCAGAAAACTTCGCGACTGGACAAAGATTTGGGCCACGCACCATTGCCATTGAACCGATATCTCGAGATCTCATAGAACATGTCATCGGTGCTTTCGCGTCAAGTTAGCCTCCAGATTCCTGCTGCCTAACTAGCTGCAACAACTCACAATGAGTACGAGATACCCGTCGTCGCAGGGTAGTTGAACGTCATGTTTGCCGGGTTCGCAAAGCCCTACAAATACGTAACGGTACGCAAAGTCAACCTTCAGTTCAACTTTCTCAAAGAAAAGCAGCACGCACATCTCCTGTAAGGACTCTCTGACTACCAGAACTCCATGTACCGGTGATTGGCGTGACGTTCAGGCCTGAATATTGTGCGCAGGCTGCGGAGAAGAAGAGGGCGGTCGCCGCGAACTGGAAGCGCATCTTTGTCGTTTCTTCGTATTTGAAGTTCGTTCAAAAGAGCAGCAGCGTATTTCAGCGATGTTTAGAGACGTTTTATGAGCCGACGATGGCGAAAGGAGGAGGGAAAGGAGGGGATATCGTCGACGTCGTGGTGGTGGAGAACGAGTTGATTGCTTTTCGCACGACCGCCTGCTGGCTGGCAACGCAAACTTCCACGCAAATGTCAATTGTTTCGCACGCTCCATGTTGTTCGCTTTGTTCCTCTCAGCAAGCCAAACGGAAAAAAGACATACGGCCAGTAGCTCACACCTTGCGACTCTTAACCTCTTACCCTCATGTTCGCCATATCCTGCCAAGAAAGCCGCTTGGTGTCGAGGTCGTTTACTGATGTTTTCTGCGGCTGTAGTCAAGGCAATCCCTCCAGACGGTCCGCGAATCCCCTTCCGCTTCGAATCGGTTTCAGACGAGTCTAATTTCCAATCAATGTTCCAATCAACCGGCACCAAACTCGAAAGGACTCTGAACGTCTCGTATACAGGAAGACACTTGTCTTTTCAGACCAGAGGAGGTCGTTTTCCGTGTTAACTACGATCGCTTTTTGCGCAAATCACATTGGTCAGAACTTTGCTGATGCGCAGTCACTGTTTCCAGATGTCACGGACGTTATTTATGTGGGGCACCCTCTCAAAATAACCTCATCATCTTTTTTCACGCAGAAGAGGTGATCTGGGATTGCATCATCTTTGGGTCGTAAGGGAGCTATTCTGAGGCGTTGACCCGCTGGTGGATTCACCGAGTTCGGTCGACTCGGAGGAAATTGCGTCTCTAGGCCTAAAGATTTTTGGTGCGTAGGTTGCTGAACTATCAGTCGGACAGCCTTGTGATATTTTTCCAAGGTCACGACAAGTCCAGTTCTCTCACAACAATCGCGGAATGGCCAAGAAAGTATCACGCTCCGGCGCGGTAAGGTCATCGCCTCAATTCTACGACTGCCCAAGAATTTCGAATTCACCTACCTTTCACTCAGAACTCATCAAAACTCCACTCAAGGTGAGAAATACACCTAAAATGACGCTTCTCTCTCACCGGGAGTAACAACAACTAATGTGCTTTCGCAGCCGCTCCATATGAGAGAAAGTCGGCGCCGACGACTCATCATCATGATCTGCGTATAGGAAGGGGCGGATGGCTGATAGACGCCGTTCTGAGACTCGATACTCTAGGTTTCAACGTTTCACTTTAGTGGCGCGGTATAAGTTGGTCGAAGAAGGCACCTGGAGCGCACCCTCGCCGATCTCCCGTTAGCCGTCGCGTAACTCGGATTATATATATGTGCGTTTCTCAGTACTAGTTCTTTCGTCGTGACCTCCACACTCGAGGTCTCAAGATCTTAGCCAAGCTCCACATTCTCAGGTGGATATGACAGCGAGTAAAATACCGATTCCTGAAGGGAAGCCGAGAAATCAACTCAATATCTTGATCCCCACTCCAAGAGCCTTCAAGGTCATAAGGTACATATGACTTGCACGATCGCGAGCCCTCGAGCTAGACCGGTGTGTAGCGTCTTGTTACCACTCGGTACTTTTCGCTCCGCATCCGGCAACAACGCGTGAGAACAGCTTCGACTGCGTCTCTTCCAGTCTTCCTCTGCAGAAAGGTGTAAGCATCCAAAATAAAATATATTATTATTACATTTAGTGTTGTGAAACTCAAGTAAAGTGGCCTTCAGAAATATTTTTTGCCGTGCATGAACTGTTTTTCGAAAGTACGAACTTTTCGATCACTTCGCTGAGTCAGCCGGCACTTCGGCAAGCACTGCCACCGGCAAGTCCCCGAAGCGACTTTCGTCGAACTTTTCATACCGCAAAGCTTGGAAAAAAATATCCTCATATGTCAGAGCTATACAGGTATCCACTAATATTACTCCTCGCACATTCTCTACATTTTGCTCTATAATGGTTGTTGCGGTGGCTCCAGAAGCTTGCCTTATGGCTTGTTTGGGAAACATCCCAC
>KQ086154.1:0-44773 GCA_001020605.1 Schizopora paradoxa | reverse complement strand
GTAAGAGAGCTGATTATCTAACCAGAGATATCAACCTCGAGGTCACGGCAAAATCACAAAATAGAGGGAAGCGCACAGCTAAGAATTCGGATAGCTCTCCTACGGAGAGTAGACGAGATCAAAACTAGAGTACATGAGCTACTCTACGCTCTCTTTTATACACAAGAGAGAATGCATGAGTTGCGAGGCATAGTCATACGGTGCGAGAGGAAAACATAAAGTGCGAGAGTATAGATCGTGAAAGATCGTAAGAGTCGTAAAGGCATGACAGGCCGTGGAAAAGTGTGAAAGTATGAACCTTAGGAAAGGCTATGGAAACGTAATGGAAAGGTTATCGGTAATGACCGAGTGAATGAAACCTTAGGAAAGGCTATGGAAAGGTTATCAGACGAAATAGTAAGGAACGGTCTGGAATGAGTCGTGACGTGGGAGAAAAACTAATAATAACATAACCATGGGAGAAAAAGAATGTAGGGGTGGAGGCTCGTGAACGAATGTGATGTCATAAGGAATAAAAATAGAATAAAAAGAAAAATGAGTTGTTTGCGTACGCTTGCAAGGAAAACTGGAGTTCCGGACGGATTGGAGAACTTGTTGTGAATCCTATCTTCACTTCAACCATGTCAGTGTCACTAGTCGGTGTCCTTTCTGTCATGTGTCCTCTTGCTTTTGCGGCAGGCGTTTCCATCAGCTCGTGTATCTGGTACCGGCAACGACAGGCGATCCTTGATAGGTGCCGGTCAACGGATATTCCTTTGGAGGTGTTGCAGAGCGCTGAGGTAAGTTGTCTTAGAATGGCAAAAAAGGATTTGGATCCTGACAAGAGCCTGGGGTGCAATGGAGATCCAAAGAGAACAGAGGTAAGGGTTGCCATGCACCGGAGGCGGCAACATGGACATGACCTGACTAAGCAAGGCATGTGACCATGGCCACGACCAGGGAACATGAGCTACAGTACAGAGGTAGGCAACATAGGGCATAACAAGGATCATGGGAAGATAGAGAAAGGGGCAGGACAAGAACTCTGAAATAGGGAGAAGTATGTAGGAGATAATGATAAAGGAATAATAGTGTGAGTCCCCATTACAAGATCAAGGGGGTTAAATAATTTTTTGCTAAGAGTATTCATGACCATACTCAACATTAATATCAATAGAAGTTTGACCTTTACACAGAGGGCCACTTAACACCAAGGTATTAGCCTTAGAATACAGAAAAAATCTCGAGGGTTTTCAGTTATGACCTGAAAATTAAAGTGCACAGACTCTTAAAATGGAGTGGGGGACATGAAGCCTCAAATATTAGATTTTTCTGATTTTGTACCCCTTTGGTCCAGTTGGTCAACATTTTATCTCCGGTCCTAGTGTATTCTTCAAAGTAGACCTGCGTGAATGCCTTCATGTTACTAATGAAAATTCATCTGTAACCTGTTGCCCACATATTTCCTGCAGGTACAAGTTCAATTTTAGCTGGCACAAGTGTTGACAAGTTCAAGGAGGAAGTGGATGTCCTTTTAGACAGAATATTTCAGAGTGGGCCCATTCCACTTTTATTTTGCAAGCACAGCCTGTTCTATCCCTAACTTGGAATGGGTCATGTTTATATTAAGGAGCAATATTGCAACATTCTGTCTTTATTTTATTGCAATGTTGAACACAAACATCTGAGTAATGAGAACAAACAATTAAACCCCCAGTGACATTTTGTAGCCTCCACACACTCTCTCTCACATCTTCCGGACGTCCATTTGATCCTACTTTTTTATTTGATACATATATGTACACTGCAGCAGATACAAATGATTATTCTACATTGTTAATTTACATCACTATGTACTCACAAGGGCTACCAGACATACAGACACAGATAGTAGAGTTTATCATAATGAAGTATACATGTATTTGAGATACTTCCAATATTACAGTACAGTAATGTGTTACATAGTACACTTCTTCATCTTTTCTTTCTTTATTTGTATGTTTGATTTGATTTAGTATGTATAGTGGTTGTAGCTGTTGGTTGAGTTATATGCTGAGTAATTGTATCCAGAGGGGTATGTTGATTGGAAGGGGTTAGATGACCTATAGCCTGATGGAGTAGATGACCTGAAGCCTGATGGAGTAGATGCCCTATAACCAGGGCCAGGAGTAAATGAACTATATCCAGATGGGCCAGGGCTGGATGACCTATATCCAGATGTGTATGGACCTGATGAACTGTGTCCTGATGAACCAGTAAAGCCTGATGAGCCATTGTAGCTTGTTGAGCTAGTATAATTTGATGAAGGCATTGCTGATACTCCCAAATTGATGCATTGGGGCTCAGAGTTGGGAGTTGAAATGATCATGAAGAGCATTCTCATTGAGTTGTGTGTGAAGGAGAGTGTCATTTCAAGGCTGTTGGGTTGGAGGCCATCACGGCAGTATATGACTTCAAAATCTGCGGTGTTGCCTTTACAGTTTTTGATCTTTGTCAGCCCCAGGGAACTGACAGAAGAAGAGGGTTTGATCAACCATTTACTCACCCACAGCAAATTGGTGGAGAGATGTCTGTCCACGCAGACCACTTGCACAGACTTCTGCTATGGCCTGACATTGGGCATTGGTCCAGACTCTAAGCAGTTCTGCATCAAAGATGAAGTTGAAGTGGATCATGCGGTTGAGGGAGAGACTGTGGTGAGGGACTCGGATTGTTTTGCTTCCATATGACGACATTGCTTCCTGGTTTGTTAGTGAGAGAGGTGATGTAGGGTAAGGTAAGGTGATGGATAAGAGATATGGTAGTAGTACAGATGCAATAAGAGGTACAACAGTTAGGTATGAGAATACAGTAGTTCACTTGGGAGGCTGGAGTTTGAAGCAGGTGAGGGGAAAGGAAGGGGTGTTCTGTGTGTGTGCAGCCGCACCACATTCAAGTTTGTTTGAATTTATAGACTTTCATACTACTGGAAACATCAAACAAGGATCAAGGATCTTGTTTCAGATTTGCTATGTCTTTCCTTGATGTGCAATAAAAATTTCCAATCAAATAATTTTTCTACATACAGTTAAATTGACCTTTGCCATTTGAAATTAGTATTGGATGCTGTGTATGTGCAAAGATGCAGTCCCTGGGATAGCAGGACTACTAGAGCTGTTTATGAGCAAAGTTAAGGCTAGAATGTTGTATGTAAGAGTAGCATTAACTTTCTGGACATGTGGCCTGTCTGTTCTACACAAAATGATGTTACAAATACTCTGAACAGAGAGTTGTTCATTTCCCTTGGAGCACATGATATAACTTCTTTTGTAACTCTTAAACTTATTCATTTATGCTTGCTCCAGGTGCTTCATAAGTTCGTAACTTGTAGGTGAGCCCCAAGTGAACCAACTATCATTAATCACCTGAAAGAAACTCAGGATGTTTGGAAGGAAGCTTTTGAAGATTTGTTGGTATGTGCCATAACCTTTCACATTTCTGCAAATCTCTCACTGGATGTCAAATTTTATGAACAGAAGAATCTCATAGTCAGCTCAAATAGTTGGTGCAGTATCCCTTAGACATGGATGTCATGGGTATGAATGACACAGTTGTGACCAAATAATGGTGCTTTACTTGAGGACAATCTCTTGAAAGCTAGCAAATTCAGCTGTGTGGTTTAGTCCCAGCTCCAATGCTTTCATTCTTGCGACATCTTTAGTTTCATTAAATATGTCTTCACTTTCATCTGTAAGAAAATCCATGCTTATGATATACTTTGCTTTCTGAAGGGAGATCACCTGTGCCATTGAACTGCAAGAGGTTCATTGATTTTCTGGAGGCTAATGTTTATGACGTCTCTGGAATTGAGGTTACAGAGACAGTATTTGTACTAGACTATAACATCCTTCAGACTTTCTGGAATGCAATAGTTTGTGTACAGTGATGTAAGCCAACAACTTGTTTATGTGTGAATTTGTGGACTTGAACAGGCTATATGCTTTTCGGAACTTGATTGAACTTGTCACTGTATTGTGCAAGTAGATGCTATGCACATCCATTCTATTTGTCATTACATTGCCATAGATTATTCAAGAGAGATACTTGGCTGATTTTGTATTGCTGGGCTAGGATTATACCCATTAGCTAACTTTGGAGAGATCATATCCTTTTGTTTGAGATGATGACTGAGCCTCCTGCACCACAAAAGCTCATGGTCTGTCCCATAAGTGAATTATACTTACTTTTTGAAGCTGACTAAAATCTCTGTGCACCTGTAAAGCACTTTATTAGACCAACTCCCTATCTTAGATGGCTGAAAATGAACAACATACCAATTTTGTAAGTTCTTTGAGCAGTGTTTTTTTTTCTGCTATGTTACCTTTAAGGCTACATGTTCTGATGTCATAGGTATGCAGTATGGTCACATCTATGGTCTAATGCACACTTCTTGCTTAGATAATACAGTCCTGAAAGGTGGAGGGAGTGATGGCAGGATTCTCAAGCAAGGAGAAGAAATCATATATGCTTATTCTGTTACTTTGTTATTGATCATTTAACAATGTACTGTAAGCTTTTGGTTATAGATAAATGATTATGATGTCACTTTGCATTCTCCCGCGTGCTTCCTTTGGAATATGCAATTGAAGTTGGTTGATATATTTATCTATTTAAACACCAAGATAACAAGACTTCTATTGAAATCTGAACTTACACACTCACCTAACACAGAGCTAAAGAACTCAGTGATCAGGAATGTCATTTGAAGCAGATGGGAAAATCCAACACACATTTGATATTGGTTTCAAGGAGATCAGTGTCTGCTTCATATTTGATCATCTGTTAATAGTGAATTATGGTGAAGGTGGATGCCAAAACATCAGTTCATTCCTTGTGAAAGCTCTACAAGATACAGGAAGTAATACTGATACTGAGGAATGTAAGCTCAAGTCTCAGCTGTATATCTACAGAATTATAGTGTTGGTACTTATACCTATTCTTCATTAGGGAATGGGAAAGTCATCAATGTTCTGTGGTATAGATATACTAAGAAGCATGGGTATGAAGCAAGAGTTTTGGTCGTTGCAGGTGATGGACAAAGAGTTCCATACAAAGTAGTCGAGAAGGGAGACTCTGTGGTCATGCAACAGGTGTAGACAGATGAGGTTTCATTCACCACCATTCTTTAACTTGTATAGTGAAAGAATATTTTTACACGGCCTGTGTGGCTGCTGGTACTGCATTGACCTGCTCTATACAGTCCTTTCATCCACAACAGAACACATGGCAAAATGACGGTGGAGCCATAGTAGTCTTTTTAGTGGCTTCACTTTACATTTCTATGGCAAGTGTAATATCCTGAAACAAGTGACAGTATGTACATTATCATTTTGATCTACCCAGCCATCATAGAATAGTGTGACGACTGTTCTGCCATCCTAATTTTTTGGCTACACCACTTTGCGGTATCAAAATATGGCTGATATCACCACCATGTTCATTTCATAGAAAACTGACCATCTGTTTAAATGTTTAGTTCACTTCAGATGTGATGTCAGTATTACAGTAGTTACTGATTCCCAGTCACCAAGGAATCCAATTTTTGTGCCTGTTTCCCTGCCAGTGGCTCAAGGTTGCTGTCATATTCTGGAATATCTTAATAAGATTTCAGTTCAGTTTCGATGGGCGCACTAAAAATAGGTACCTACCTGGCATGTCACACAGATTTTGGGTTCTACAGAACCATTTGTGACCGAGAAAATGGTATTTTCTCCGTTTCAGTCATGGTTTTCATGTGAACTGTGACTGCTGCAGAGTTTGAAGTGGTACAGCTTTTTATATATATACATATGATCTGATGACTCTTTTACTAGCGAGGAACTGTATTTGTATTTGTACAAACACAGCAGGGATTTGTCATGATCTGAAATGGATTAATACAGATTATGTGCTTATATAGGTGAACTGGACATATTAGAGCAAATCTGATATTGTGGCCTTTTGGTTCAGCTGGTTAACACTTTGGCCCGGTTACATTGTGTTCGCTACAGGATTCACACAATGAGTGGGGTAGGATTTGAAGTTCATTTTAATAATGGATAAGGACACACAATCTGTATTCTATTTTACCATGGTCGTAGGTAGCCAAGTAAAATTATAAGTAATAAATGACTTGAAGGCCTTACAAAAAGAGACGAGTCATTCAGGATGGCAGTTTTCTTTTGCACCCTGGTGCAAGCATTGCAATATGTTTTTGACCTTTGACAATCAGCCACAATCGAAGTGTGTTGATGCTTGCTTATTAGACCAACTCAACATCTTATAAGCTCAAAAAGGAACAACATAGCAAGTTTGTAACACCTGGGAGCAGTGTTTCTGCCATACTACCTTTATGGTGACAAATTCTGATGTCATAGGAATGCAGTATAGTCACATTTATATTTTATGCACAATTCTTACTTAGATATTATGGTTTGGAGAGGTGAAGAGTGCAGTGGCAGGAATTCTATGCAAGAAGAGAAATGCATATATGCATATCCTGACACTATGCCACTAAGCACTTTGCTCTATAATGTCTTTGAAATGTCTTGAAGTGACCAATATGAATTATAAGGTCTATTGCTATATGATTATGATGATGTCATTTTGCATTTTCCTGCCTGGTACCTTTGGATTTCGGATTAAGCAATTGGATTTGGTTTGTGTCTTAAATACCGGAGGGGTGTGGTGCTAAGGGTCACCCGAGATAGCCTGAGCTAACACACTCACACTCACAGAACAGAGAAAAACAGTCAGTAATCAAGGATGCCATTTAAGGAAGATGGAACAATTGAACGCACATTTGATATTCGGTTCAAGGAGATCAGTGTCAGCTTTATGTTTGATAGTGTATTGGCAGTGAACTACCGTGAAGGTGGATGTCAAGCGATTTGTTCCTTCCTTGTGAAAGGTCTGCAAGATACGGGATGCAATACTGATGAAAAGAAATGTAAGCAATAAGCACAGATCTCTGTGTCTACTTTATGGACACTGATGATACCTACCTACCTACCTCTACCTCATTAGTGAATGGAAAAGTTTTCACAGTTGAGTGGTATGGATATGATAATGCACGTGGGTATGAGGCGAGGGTTTCAGTTGATGTTGATGGACGGAGAGTTGCGTACAAAGTGGCTGAGAAGGATGGTTCTGTTATCATGTGTCCGGTGTAGGACAATACTATAATATGATTTACTGATATGTCTTTCCATTCTGGACTTTCATAGTGAATGATTCTTTTCATGGTAAAACATGTACCGTATTTGTGTTGCAGATGGTGGTGCATTTATTTATATCAATTGTACCTGCACTCCTTTGAATTGCGAGGAGTGAGCGGAGATGAAGTCACTGTGTTCATGCACCAGGTTTTCACGAAGAAATATATCACAATATATACCTCTAAATAGGTAAATATCTTGACAGCTATTTTTTTTTGAGAAATATGTTTTAAAATGATAATCATATGTAACTCTACATTTTGAATGAAATTTCCATATTTCAATATGTTGTCTATTTTGGATAAAGATATCCTCTGACTCAATTGCCTAGAGGATACTTTTGGATGAAATAGCCTCGCTATTTTGTAGATATACATCTTTTAATTAAGTAGTTAAACAGATATCCTCTGTATTTTGAGACATATCATTGGCCAAGTGGTTTAGAAACATATTTTCTTACCTGGATGTTCCGATTTGCTGTTGCATGTAAGCAAAATCGGTTGAGTTGAGCTCTTTCTCGCTCGGCTTGGACATGTTCCTGATGTAGTACATGCTATCCAAGGAAATAATTTCTCACATTTCTATCAGGGTTTATTTTTTCGGTACTTTTCAAATTTTGGCATGTTTGTTCGCTATTGCGAGCACTTTGTTCCAGCGCTAGTTCCAACATCATCTAACAACTCGGTTTGCGCTCCGCGATAGATTCTATAAGTCAACGCAGCTAGACACTCAGGGTGAATTGATTGGTCGCAACTAGGGTCAAGCATTTACTGTCGGATTACTGTAATATATTACGTGGAGAGGTAGCGAGAACGAGGATGGACAATGGACATACTATGCGCTCTGCTCTGCTCGGGCTGGCGGCACCACTAAATAAGAAAACTGTTGCTAGAATTTCTTTTAGCTGCTAAGTATTTCTCTCTGATAGAAGCGAAGACGCGCCGCCGCAGATCGCGGTTCTGCGACGCGTAAACGCTGGCCCACTGTAAGCAAGTTTATGTTACTAGTATTCAATATTTTTTTCGGTAAATATTGAGGCGTGCACGCCGTGAGTGAGCCTGGCCATGGGCGACGGTGGTCCGTGCGTGTACGTCACGTGGACGGTGCGTGTACGTCACGTGGACGACGCGTGGGGTTGAACGATCAGTATCGATTAAGGCTCCAACCATATTATTTATTTACTGTATATAAACGTTTACTCGCATTTACTATATATGTTTATGTACCGTAGGGGATAAAATGTTTCATATATGGTTATAAACGGTTTACATATTTCAAAATATTCTACCAATTATTGTCGAGAACATGTCCAGAAAGCTGAACTTGCCATTTCTCGATAATGAGGATGTCAGGAAACATATACGCACAGACAGTATAGACATTGAGCAAGTGACGAGCGGCCCTGAGATTACGAGTGGCTGGCATAAAATTTTTGAATTGATTTCGCCTTTCGAGTCGGCACCTCATCGTCCACCTATTCCAAGTTGTCAGCCTGCGAATGTCTCAGCCAGACGTTCGTACTCAGATTCAGCAATTTATTGCTGTACTCCGACACCTGTCAGAGAAACTTCCACTTACTGTGCCACTCGGTACACCTGATGACCGCATTTACCACATAATCACCGAGGTTGCTGGCGATAATCCCTGGCATACCTTTAATCGCCGTTTCGACCTCCTATTCGGAATAGACTGCGTCAAAGATGGACGGAACCCTTTCCTTCGGAGAGGGGAATTTGGCATGACAGCGGTGTGCGCTTACCTCGAAAGCATTGATCTTACGCAAGAGGGTTTCTTGCTTGACTTGATGGTCTTGCGGTTAGCTCGTGTTGTCGAAGATCTGCTTAAATTGGCGTAAGCAACACTCAAATGATGCATTTATAACTTGAAGACTTACAATTTGTTGCAGGAATATAACACTACCGACCGCAATAGGCCCTAACGCAGTGTCGGGCACCCCTCAGCAAATAAGCCCTTCAAGTTCGAACTCGGCTTTGCCAACGACAGCGGCCCAGTTGGATGCCGGGAAAGACAGAGAGCGTAGCACTGTTGCTTCTTCCAGTTCGGCAAGGGCTGGAAAGGCACGCGGTGGTGAAGGAGGAGTTGGTGAGCCTGACGCAAACTCAAAGGGCAAGGGCGCTGGTGCGAAGCACTCCACAGTCGGTGATTCTGCAGCAACAGCAAGTAAGTCGACTGTTTCTTCATATTCTGTTCCAAAGAAATGAATATTTGTTATTAGATCCAAGTCAGGAGGAATCAGACAAAGACTACGCACCACCAAAGCGCCCAAGGCGACCGTCAGAGTCCTCGCTGGGCAGCTTCAATCTCGACTCAGATGGACACGAGGTTTTGCCTCCCCGTGCTCCTAAAGCGGCCGCCAAAAAGTCTTCCAAAAGAAGGCGCCAGATCGAGACTGAAAGCGAAAGGGAGGGCAGTAAGAGCACAACGAAAAGATCATCTGGAAAAGAGAAAGATGGAGGAGGAAACAAAGGAAAAGGGCGTACGAAGGTATGTCCTCGTTGTATGCTGCGATCTTTTGCGCAGGAGCTGATGGTTGTTTGCTTGTAGACGAAAGGGGCGAAAGCGGCTGAGAAATCCGGAAAAAGCGTCGAAGAAGCGGTCCAGATATCGTCAGAAAGTGAATCGGATGGGGATGGAGCTATGCGCGATGTTCTTGAGCGAGAGGCAGAATCTCGAAGTCGGCGTGGTCCAGCAAATCAAACTCGCCAACACTGGCACGATCCTATTGCTGTCGCAGAGCCGGGGAAGCATGGCACTCGTTGGCAATTTAAGTGTAAATACTGTCCAACGTCAGTTTTTCTTTTGCACACTCAAATCTATGCTCACATAAGTCACAGCGTGAACACTGTCCCTCGAACACCGGGTTGTAAAAGTTTCGATGAGGAGAAACCCCAGCCTGCGCTTGGAAACCTAGCAACGCATATGAAAAAAAAGCACAGTGATAAGCTGAACGAGACTGGTGCAACACCGACCACTGCACCACCCACCAAAGTTCTAGACCTCATCACGAACAAGGTTATGGGGAAATTTGTGGAGGACGGTCGATTGAATCCGAAGATAGAGCCAACACAGCGCGGCTTTACTCGACTCACTACTGCGTGGGTTGTGCAGGAAGATCAGCCTTTCACCGCACCCGAAGCGCCGCTTCTGTCGATGATGTTTGAGTATGCTGGCGGAAGATTCACCTTACCATCCGATACCACTATCCGAGCCACAGTGAAGAAGCTCCATGATGATTTGCATGGAGAGTTGGTGAAAGAACTAAATGTGAGTGAATCTGCGTTGAGAAATTCAAAGTAAACCGACAACTCACTGCTTGAGATGCTAGAGCGTGGCATCCAAGATCGCGTACTCGAATGACTCTTGGACAACACGCCAGATGGTGTATTCGTTCTCTGGAACCTTTGCACATTATATCAACGATGAATGGGAATTAATGGAAAGACTAATTGATTTTCACCATATCTCGGATAAGGAGCACGAAGGTGTTTATGCAGCAAAGGCATTCGTTCATTCCGCTAGCAAGCGGGGTAGCCTAAATAAGATGAGTCCCTCAAATGCTAGTGTTCGCAAAAATTGTCCTTACGATTGCTTCCTGATCACTTCATAGCGTTGACTATGGATAACGCATCAGCGAACGACGTCATGGCGGAAACAACAGGACAGCTCCTTGGACAGAGGTACAACATCGGCTTTCACCCAGAGAACGGAAGAGTTCGATGTGTTGCCCATGTCGTGAACTTGGTTGCACAGAAATTTCTGTCTGTGCTTTCTGAGGCGAAGGACCCTGACGATGAAGATTATTACACCGCCAACAAGCATCTACCGACGCACTATGATGTCAACACAGATCCAGATGTTCTTGCAATGGAGAACGAAGATGCGGACGGAGGGAGCGAAGAAGATGCGGATGCGGATGAGGAATTGACAACAGAGGTACATGGGACAAATGTCAGTCCACTTAAGAAGGTCAGTCATCGTACATTGTCATAGCAAGCACGCATTCACTCACAATTCTTGCAGCTCCGTGAAGTCAGTACAAAGATAGTTGCTTCACCCCAGCGTCGCACGGACTTTCGAGTTGAGGCTGTGAAATTTTATGGTGGAACGAAAGGACCAAATGGCGAGTACAAGGACGTTGGTGTGTTGATGGTAGTACGCGACGTCGCAAACCGATGGAACTATACCGATGCAATGATTGTCCGAGGGTCTGTTCTTCGCAAGGTAAGCACTCGAGCTGTCTTAAACTCACTGAATGTTGCTCACCTAATTTGCGGTAGGCTGTAAATTCATGGGTCATTAATCACGAGAATCTCCAGCATCTTTTCATTACTCCAAGCGAATGGATTTGGCTCGATCAAGTCGAAGGCGTTTTAAAGGTTCGTTATCGCATCTTTCTGAGCTGTTCCTATTCATATCATATCCTATCAGCATTTCACCGAGGTAACACTTCAAATGTCTCGAGCACGCACACCGACATTGCCTTGGGCCATCCCAATGTACGAGCACATGAAGAAGAACTTGACAAAAGCAGCAGAAGATACCGCTCTTCCTGAGGACATCCGGCGTGCAGCGCGCATTGCATTGGAGAAGCTGCAAAAGTACTACGATCTTGCGTTGAATAATCAGTACTACATAATTGCAACAAGTGAGCACAACTCAATTTCGATGGAATTTGCTATGATTGAGTACTGACACTTCGTAAAGTCTGCCATCCAGCACTACGCTTGAGGTGGTTTAAGACGCTGGGCATGGACATGTACAGAAAAGCGGAGGCACTTCTCCAACACGTACTTTCGGAGTACGCTGCTGAACACCCCGACATATCTCAAACTCGCTCGAAGCGCGCAAAAGGCACAGAGTCAAGTCGCACCACATCGAGTTTCCTCGCGTCGGTTGCTGCAATGGGAGATGGACTCTCCGACTACGATGAGATGATGGAGGATCCATCGGAGTTCGAGAGGTATGCAATAAAGAACGAGAAGCGTGAAGATGATGCGACAAAATGTCCGTTGGCATGGTGGAAGGTTTGCATTATCTTTCAAGCTCACAACTTTTCATTAAAATACTAATCTACATCGTAACTTCAGGAGAACCAACATTTCTTCCCTCTGTTGGCTCTTGTTGCTAGGGATTTCCTTGCGATTCCCGGATCGAGCGTCTCAGTGGAGCGCCTTTTCTCGAAGTCCCGACACGTTTGCACCGAGCTACGTAGCTCAATGAAAGCCAAAACTATCACCGAGCTAATGCTCATGAAGGTTTGGCTGGCGGAATTGACGACAATGTGAGGAGGAAATAATGGATATTTATGTATCATTATAAACTGTTTATACACTATAATATACATTTTATTACTATTTATCTTTATTTACGCCCTAGGTGTAAAGGAAAACTAAATGGTTGGAGCCTTAGTATCGATCAGTGGCCGAGGGCACGACGGACGCGTCCTCGCTTCTTCCTGCTTTTCGACCGCCATCGAAACGTCTCTACCTCACCTTCAACTCGCAAACGCCAAACCTCTCCTCAGCTCGATACGAAGCGAACGTCTCTGTCAAGCAACTCACCAACCCCAACCAAGAACGAAAGGACGAACGAAAAGGAAGAACGAAACGATGAGACGCGCCCACTCTCTTCGGAACCATTCCACCTTGCACTCGCGGTCGACGACGTTGGCGTCGACTGATGACCTTGGGATGTTGCGCGAGAGGGAGGAGGAGAAGGAGAGCGTGGAGGATGGGTTGAGAAGGGCGGTGTTGGAGAAGGATAGGGAGGTTGATGCTGTAAGTTTGGTGTTTGCTTGCTTTCGTCGAATGATTTGGTGCTGACGACTCGTTCAATTTTGACCTCGACCTCATCTGCTCTCAACTCCTTCCTCCCGATCCACGTCCCGTCGATGACATGACATCACACCACACCCTACTTCGAACAGCTCCTCGCAAAGATCGCCTCCCTCGAAGACGAACTGAGCCAACGCCCACCTCTCGAAGACTTCAAGCGCCTGCAAGCGGAGAAGAAAGAGGTCGATTGGCTCTTCGCGAGCAGTAATCGGGAGAACGAGAAGTGTATGGCGAAGGAGGCGAGGTGCGTGTTGCTTCATCTCTTCCGCTGTCTATCCTCCCTTTACTGACTATCCCTACTATTTGGATTTGGATTTGGACTTGACATAACGCGATGGCGCCGACGCTCGTCTCCCAACTCGCAGAAACGCACGCTACATCACCATCCTCGAACGCAAACTCTCCGAGATCGTGGGTGCGGACTGGCAATCCACTCTCAACCTCTCATCCACCACCACCACCGCGTTGGGAGACCTCTCAGCAGCGAACGCGTCGCAGACAAGCTTGTTCTTCTCTCCCCAGGCGGAGAGTACGGTGCTCGGCGCACGGGCGGGGACGCCGGATTCGATGGCGTCGCCGGAGCATGGGTACGCGTTTGGGGGAAGGGAGAGGGAGAGGTCGCCGATGATGACGTCGAGCGCGACCATCACTGCCGCTACGCAGTTGCACGGGCTTGGGCATAGGAGGCAGACGAGCTCGCCGTCGCCTTCGTTTGCCTCACCTAATCCCAACGTCAATTCGCCCATCGCCAACTCTCCTCTGACGCACCTGCATCACAACGCCTCCACGACATCTCTCATCCCCGCGTCCACATCTGCAGCACAAGCCCAGGCGACGAACGCGACGCTAGCACACATCACCTCCCTCCGCACGCTTATCCTCTCTCTTGATTCGAAGATGATGGAAAGGGAGGAGAAGTTGGAGATGCAGATCTGCAAGGCGACGGAGGAGAGCGAGAAGTTGGATGGGATGAGGGCGGGGGTGGTTGTGGTGTAGGAGGTTTGTTGGGTGCGTTTCTTCTCCGTGTTTGGCGTGTTCGATGCTCGATGTTGATTGTAGATCGTTTCTCAGTCCAACCCTTCCCTACGTTCGCTCTCCACTCACTCCTTACCTCCCAACTCACGGCTGGCCGTGGCACGCACGACGACACCAGCGTCCTGCCTCCTCCTCTGCTCCGAGTCGTGTCCCTCATTCTTCTCTCGTTCTTTCCTCCGTCAATCTCGCTCTCCCGTTCTTTCCTCTTCATCTCGCTCTTCCTACTCTCCCTTCTCCCTTCTTCATCTTCCTACGTACATCGGCATCAGATCACACACTCATCCTCGCGACGGGAAGTCGTTGTCGTTGGTGTGGTATCATGATAGAGGATAATAGGATATGTCGATATGCTATGGTTTATGGTGGTGCGTCTCTTCATCTTCTTGTTCGTGCGTTGGCGTCGTTCGAACTTCGGGTGCTGATTCTTCCTCCCTCCCTTTTCCGAAGGTCCTAGCGGCAACGCTGGCGCTGGCGCGGGTTCTCCTCCTGCGCCCTCAGGCTCTCCCTGTTTCTCAGAACGGTGACGTCGGGTGGTGACGATGTATTCAGTGTCGTCTTTATCAGCGTCCTTCTTCCCGTCACCTTCGTTCCTTCCTCCGTTTCCCGAACTCCTTTCTCGTGTCGCCGAACTCCTTCTCCTTCTTTCCTTGCACCTCGTACCTCGTTTCGTCGAATATCTTTCTTCCTTTCTGTCTTTCCATCTTCCTACCTTTCTTCCTCTCTAGGCCTTTTGCTGTGTATTTCGGATTTCATTCACATGTACCATTATCCCTCATCCAATCTATCATGCATTTCTCATTCACCATTTTCGCAAATGTCTAAAGCACAGACGAGACGAGACGACTACTTGCAAGCTCACCCGCAATCGTTCTCTTTCTTTCTTTCTCCGTCTATTCATGAAGTCTCATCCATCCTTCATCTTCCACCTCCCCGCATTCTTCGCCCGCTCTCTTCCTCCCTTTCGCTCTTCTCCCTCTCCTCTTTCCTCGATCTCTCGCAAACATGGTTGGAATGGCGACGGCGACGGCGGCGACAACGGTCATTCAAAAATCCAGCGACGACGACGTCGTCATGCATCCGTATGCGTTGTTGCGGTGGGCTTACCTCACATTGCGGCTCGCAAAACACGGTGACGGCAGCAGAAGCGGCGACGGCTCTTATCTCGCGACGATGAGAATAGCAGCGAGGACGGTGAGAGGAACTGAGGCTCGCCCACCAAGTATCGTACGAACGATCCTCTCTCTGGTCAGTGCTTCGGTGGGCTCGCCACCGCCAGTCTTTCCGATCTCTAAAGGTCGCGTCATCCACCTCTCCGCACGTCGCTCATACTCCATATCCACTCGATTCCTGGACACGTCTACGACCTCTTTCTTCCCAGCTTGCATGGATAAGCTTCCACTCGGACTCAAAAACGCAGCACGAGCAGATGCAAAGGCGACGACGAGGATGACGACATCAGCGACCCTGGCGCTCGCCGTCATGTCCCACTGTACGCGCGAACGGGCGTGGTTTCATCGTTGGGAGCTGAGAATATCGAAGAGGGAGGTGGAGGGCGAAGAGAGCAGAGGGAGGTGGAGGGAAGAAAGGTGGCGAAGAGGATTTTAAGAGGAGGAGAGGGCGGAGAGCGAGGACGAAAGGATATCAAGAGGACGAGAGGACTTCAAGAAAGAGAGGAGAGGAGATCTGCAGGATGAGCGTGTCCGATGCTGAGGTCTGGTTTGAATCTCGTCCTTTCATTCAGCTACCCGTGCTTTGCTCGTCCGCGCCCGCCTCTCCACTCTCCGCACTTACACTCCAAAGAGCGTCATCCTCGGCGTCGGCGTCGACTCAGCGTCTCCACACGCCAATTCTCATCCATATTGCATAATACCCCGGACGCGTCTCCGACCTCATTCTCTCCTCCGTAGGCGTGGCTAGGCTCGAAGTCAAGCTCGAATGCAGCAGCAACAGCAACGGCGACGACAGTGACCCTAACGCTTGCCGACGTCGACGTCGTTGTCAGCATGCACGAATGGGCGTGGTTTCATCCTTGGGAGCTGAGATCATCGAAGAGGGAGGAGGGAAGAAGGGTGGCGAGAGGGCGATGGAAGAGGATTTGGTGAAGTCAGACGTCCTTGAGGCGGAGGATGTCACGGTGCGCGTGAAAGAGGGCTAACGTTTCTGGACTCTAGGCAACTGGGTATTGGTCGGATTGTGAAGGACGGCGAAGGATGATCAGGTCCGTCTCTTCTCCTCTCTTTCGCTCACGCTTGGTGTGCTCGACGCTGACGTTCTTCAACCGTCTCTCTATCCAGCCGGTCGCAACTCGTCTTCGCTCGTTTTGCGTACTGCATTCCGAATTCTACGCCGACAATCATTCCATCAACTATGTAGATTCACGCCGATTGATGGACGCTCAGCAGTAGATGGGCTGGCGAGAGGAGAGGAGAGTTGCAGGAGGTGCGGGTCGTGAATGCTATGGAGAAGGGCGAGCGATGAGCGGGTGACTGGGATGCTTTTGAGGGAGCCGAGATGGATGCGTGCGTGCAAGGAGAGGTCGAGTGTAGAGGATATCGAGAGGGAGGATGAGAAGAGTTCTCCGTGTTTGAGGTCTGAGGGGCGAAGGATTAATCGGTGCGTCTCTTCCTCTCGTTCTCGTTGGTGCGCTCGATGCTGATTGCGTCTATCCTTTCGCTCAGCTGCTCAGCTCTCAAATCTTCCTACATCCCGAATGCCGCGTCGACCATCGATCGCGTTCAACCAACGACGTAAATGTTGGATGCGTTGTTCTTACAGTACACATCAGCTCGTGCATCCTCTCTCTCTCTTTTTCTCAACTCTTTCGATGGACGTCAAGAAGTTGTGAAGATGGGCTTGCGAGAGCGCGAGTGATGGGAGACGCAGATCGTGAAGGTTCCAGAGGAAGGAGGGGTGGGAGGCGAGCGGGATACGGGCTGAGGATATAACAGTGCGAGGGACGATGGCGAAGGACGGCGAAGGATGGCTAAAGTACGTCTCCTTCCTCTCGTTTGTTCGTTCTAGCGTGCTCGACGCTGATTGCAGTTCCGTCCGTCCGTCTCTCTCCAGTTTCGCTCTTCGCGCCCTTCTTTCATCTCTCGACGTTCTCCGAATCTCTCTATCTTTCTACGTACCGGCGGCGGCAGGCTTCTTTGAATTTGGTCTCGCCAACGCTGTTTCTCTTACGATTATCTTCTCCGTTCTTCTCTCTCTTCTCTCCGTCCCGTTCTTCCTTCCTCCTTTATTCGTTTTCACCTTCTCGTCTACTCGCCTTACTGTGTACATGGGATCACATACCCTCACCAAATCAATCATACAATTTACCTGTCCATTCGTCACCTTGCAATTGTGTTTGCCTTTCTTCCTCACACCTTTCTCTTTCATCTCATTCCCGTCGTTTCTCGCAGAGATTTTCTCCAACATTGCCAACAACAAAGTCGCCCCATCCAACATCCACAACACTTCTATCGATCCCCGTTTCGACGTTTCACACAAATTCACAGTGTCTCTTTCCTTCGACGACATCAACATAACGAAAATATTTACGTCGAGTAGGATCGGATTGGATCGCCGAACTACACTGAAGTTGCGGTCGCGGTTGCGGTCACGGCTCCAGCAATCACTTTTGGACGGACGCCTTCACGTCTGATTCTCTGAGTCTCTCTTCGTACATCGACCGTGACGCATCATCACGTCGCCGGGATACTTGCTTACTTACCGGAGGAAAGAGGATGAAGGATTCGAACCGGAGGATAGGGCGAGGGAGGGAGGGACTTCGACGGTCGACGGTCGGTCGGAAGATTTCAGGAGGGCAGAAGGAGGAGTGTGCGAGTCTAGCTGGGGTGCGAGCGGAGATGGTATTGGTGTGTCTCTCTATCTCTCTTACGTTTTGGTGTGCTCGACGCTGATGTGCGTTTTTCGACTCTCGTCCTCACCTGTAGCCGCCCGTGCGCATCCTCCGCTCATCTTGCCTTCTGAACTCGACGTCGACGGTCGCATTCCAGTAAACCAACGACGCGCATGCCGATTGCGTTATCGCTTCTCGTCAAAGCTGTCAACGTGCATCCGTTTCGTCCATCTTCTCAGACCTCATCAATTCGAATCCTATGCACCTGGAGGGAAGGACAGAGAGGAGAGAGAAATCTCGGACCATAACACGTGAACGTCCTCCTTCATCCTCCCGGGGCGCTGCTCACGCTCTCGCGTCTTGAACTTCATGCCGCTCCTTACGCCCTTCGCCTTCGTCATTTCCACCACCATGACGCACCGGCAGGCATCCGCCATATTCCGTAGCCGATCATCCTCACCGACATTCGTTCATTTGTCCATCCGTCCACTAGATCGGCCTGGAAATGAAGAAAAGAAGGACGACAGGCGTGGGGTCGCGCCCTCCACCCCTCGACAAGAATATGCACTTTCTCTCGCCCGTCGTCTCGTCGTATCCTTGCGGCCTGCAGCTGGGGAGAAATGACGGAAGGGCCGAACCTTGGCGGAAGCTTATCTTCGCGAGAGCGCAGACTCGAAGTTCGAGAAGAGGATGAGGAGAGGAGAGGAGAGGAGTCGCGAGCGGATGCTGGTGAGATGGATCGGAGTCGGGCTTCGAACGGATGACTTCGTGATGAATGAAGTGCAACGGAAGCGAGAAGACGACAGACGACCTTCCTTCCTTCTCGACCTCTCAATTCTCATCCGGTTCGCCAGGTGATTCGACGCGATCATACCTATCTCTCTCCTAAAAAAATCCCTTCCTCTCATCGCACCGGCCCGTCGTTGTGCTCTTTTTCCATTCCCTCAATTCGAATTATCTACAATCTGCACCCAGAGAGAAAAGAGAAAATCACGACGTAGCAGTGGTCGGGCCTCGAACTTTCCGGCGCTCGGGTTCTCCAATGCAGACGACGAGGTGAACTCTGCGCAACTCGCCATGGCACCCACCACTTCTTTTTCTGCCTCCTAAGTCTGTCTCGATTCAATTCAATTTGACAATTGGATGCGCTCAACGCGCTCAACTCCACTCGTTTCGCTCACGGCGCCAATGTGAATGCTCATTTTTTTCTTTTGTGTCAATACGCGTCGATCCGACTCGTCGGAGAAATTGATTCTATGAGAGTTGAATTTTAACTTCAAAGTATCCCAATCTAAAATTTCGTGTATTCCCCTTCTCTTTTGCGGACTTATCTGGCCGGGCGCGCGTCCAAAGCCTGGCTTCATCGCCAGCGCAAGTCGGATATTTCAACAATATTATGGTATTTTAACGTCTAATTGTTTGATCAGCCTGAGAATCGCCTGGTCCGTGCGCTCATCTACGGTTCGTGACGTCAAGCTTCGAACCACCTAAATTGAAATTGACGTCGTTTTGAATCTTTGAACGCCTCCTCCGATGGTCGTTTCGTGCTCGCGGCTCTGATTCTTTCCTGCACCAGCTTATTTTTCTCGTGACATCACTTTGCATTTTTGCACAAACTACGAGGATGTCCTTGCGACAATTCCGATATGGCATATTAAATTAATTAGGCCTTTGGTGTAAAACCACTTTGCATATACATTTCGATTTATGTGTACAAAGTGAATTACTGTGCTATAGTTAAGGTAATGAGAGACAGCCACAAGTCACAACCATACTCTACACCTTGTTCAAAGAAAATGATGAATCAAGGAAGGAAGAAAATCCCAGCAAACCTTTACAAGGATGGGCAAATGATCACTGTTTATTTCACCTTTGTGCCAGAAATAAACAATCATTATAGTATGGCAATGGCTCAGAGTCTTGCCTGCCTTTGTACTCAAGGCCTATACAAGCTGCAGATTGATTTTTATAAGTGTAAGTTCCCTTTGATTGTTTTTTGCAGTTTCCTAATGAGTTCTCATGAATCATCTAAGTGAATAATATAGAATTTGAAGTTGTGGCTCACTATGTTTCTCCTTATGATGGAGAAGAAATCAAGATATCATTCTACCTCTGTGGTTGGAAGTATCTTTATAGAATTGTGGGAAGAGAAGGCTCTGAAGCGGAATGTATACAGATAAAGAAAGTAAATCATAGTAGAAAATAGAAACTGCCATTTTATAAGTGATTTGTGCCTTCAATAGAATACATATGTACAAAAAGCTTGCATATTTTGAGATCAAATGACAACAGACCTTCACCACTCCTTCACCTGCTTTGCTTTCTTCACCCTGGGCCCCAAAAGTCTTATAACACTGAGATGTAAAGATATTGTAGAGGCATGTTACAGTATCAGTAAGATTTATATTACCTTCAGCTTCATTAAATCAAATCAAGATTGCATGGATTATACAGTTGGACTGTAACCGTCCCACTAACTCATATCCATTCACTCACGTCTTTGAAAACCATTCTGTAGCTTCACTTTCCATGAGGTAGAGTAGAACATTCTTGATCCCAGCCTTGAGAATATCTCTGTATGTCAAATGATAAGAATGAATGAGCAAAGTATATGTAATAGAATTGCAAACCACTGACACCCCTATGGGTTGGGATTTTACCTTGATAGAGATGTGGCATTTAGTCTTTTAGGACATCAGACTATACATTCATGCTTTGAAGAAAACATCTAACTTGAGAATATGATGAAGTTTCTCTTGCATAACAGTATACAGAGTCGCATTGAGCATACTTCATTCTAGCAAAGTGACCCACATGCAAATGATTTGTAGCTCCAGAAGAGCAAATTGGAAACAATGGAAGTATGTTATTGTTGATGATATATCATCTTTGCTGCATAATAGGAACACAAAAGCTTCAAATTTCAGTTCATCTTAAGTTTCTGGTTCATTTGCCTTGAAATCCATTCTCAGCAAACAATCAGCTCTACCTCAAATATGGTTGGAAAAGAACAAAAATTCACATATAGTAACACTTATGCCAATCCTGTAGACAAGAAAATGTATGCATTTGGAGGACCAACTTTCCGGCGGTTAGTTGATTTTGCATTTGGTTTGTGCATCTCTCTCAATTCTTCCCTTTTTTAAATTTAAATTAATGCACAGAAAATGAGCTCTGGATTGAGCGACATATTGACAAATCTGACAAACTGACACTATGTATGTTTTCTTTTGAAGCTGGACTTCAATTCAATTTCATTTTTATTGACAGGTGTTTCAATATATCTTCCTGCTCCAGGCTATGGGATGCGAGAAATTTATTCTTCAAAACCATTTAGGTGCACACAAGATGGCGAAGAGGGAGCTGCACAGACTGTTTTGGATGCACTTGGAAAACAAATCAAATTAGGAAAAAATGAAAGCAAATCTCTAATCTCAGAGGAGAGTCCTGCAGATTGCTCAGCTGAACAAGATTCAAGGAATGATATTTCAAACCCGCCTGAAAATATTGGAGAGAAAACTTGGGGTACCCGACCAAAACAAATTGCTGGTCATAAAGTAGCTGGTTGTAAAGAACCTGAAGATGCGAAATTCAATACTCCTGAAGGCAGTGATACCCGAGATCACAAGCCTCAAGGAGCAGAAAAACATCGGAAAGATTCAGACAAGGAGGATGAAGAGAAGTCCCGCAAAAAGTTGAAGAAAGACTGAATTTGTACAGATAAGCTCAGCCATTTGGTGGAAGCCGATAGGATTAATACAGCGCAAAATTTTTTCTAATTGAAATTGTCATGTAAAGCAGCATCGGAAATGTAATTGTCTCAGACATCACATTTATAGCCGATATTTGGCCCTAAGGACGGTGACAAACAGTGCATGACGCGGCACGGTCGCTCGAAATCTACGAACCGTGCCACGACGACGACGACACCACCATCTCCTCCCCTAAACGAAGGATCCCGCATTCCTCGAGCCCCGAAGTAGCGCGACGCACATTCTTCAAACCTCGACAAACAGCCTGGTGTAGCTCTAATGGCGCGGTTGAATAATATTTGCTAATGAACGATTCGGATCGCGTTCATGGCGTTACGTTCTTCAGTGAATCAAGATCCGATCAGATGTACTTACTCTTACCAGGACACAGACGAGCTTTTTGAAGCGATCTATATCACAGGAGAGCATACTGGCGATCGAATCCAGAGATGTGTCGTGATGGATGTGCGGACAAAATGGTGAGTTTCAGTTTCCTAAGCCTCCGACGACGAATTCACAACGACATCGATGGTATTTCAGACGCGTTTCCCGCCATCTGAGCGTGGAAAGTTCTTGCCGATAATATTATTAGGCGAGTGTTTTGAGACGCTCTCGAAAATACGGTGCGCGGCTTCATCCTGGAACGCTGTTTTGCATGATGGTCTTTGCATCATTCGTACCGCGGTCTCGCCCCAAAACAACCTATTCAATACTTGATGATCCGTATCTCTTCTTCCTCAGCATTTCGTCAGCACGCGAGGGCAACTGTGGCGATTGGAATTGCTGCTGATGACCGGAGAATCCGGATGCTCGCTATCCAAAAGCCAGCTGAGTTGACGAAGTCTTCGGCCGCTTCCGCTATCCCTCCGCCTCGTGCTCAGAGAACAGGCATCTTTTCGCCAATCCGTCATTTGGCATGGGATCGCTGATAACTCGGTCCTCGATGTTCCTGATAGGCATGTTCGCCAGCTCTCTAGCTTCTCGGCCGATGATTCAAGTACCGTTGGTGAGCAACCTTCCCAGTACAAAACAGTGTCTCGCTGTATGAAAGCCTCGCGTCGTGAACTACTAATTCTCTTCGCTTGACATCAAGAGACACGTTTTGATAGATTTGGTCTGTATTCTTCAAGATACTCACGTCGTTATCAGAAACTGAAACAAGAAGCAAGAGTTCCTTTCCTCTTCTCCCGCGAGGCATTTCAACTCGTGTCTCCTTCGCGGTCCCGAGCTTCGTCGTCGGCGCGGCGTTAATGAATGCAATTCAGAGGCCTTAGCGTAGGAAAGAGAATCCAAGCATTACGATATGTCGTTCGCCGTAAACGAGGACTTCGTCCAAATTCCAATGAATGGGAACATCGTGTTCGTTTTGTTCTATCAGCTCAAGTCGCGATATCGATGCATCACGAACAACAGAGGTGATTCCGCAATTTGATCATTGCATTTTCATGGCAATTGCTCGCACGCGGTCTCTTCGTGGTGTCAAACAAGCTGCGATTTCGCTACGCACATACGCCGCCGCAATCATGGTACACGAATCATTCCGAATATCTATTCGTGAATTAATGACTGTCTCCCCTTATAACCCGCCAACAATGTTCTGAAGTGCAGATTTACGTCGAGTTGTATATGGATAACTCATTACCAACAGCAACGCGGTACCGCATTTCGAAACCGCGGACATTATTCGATCCAGATTCTCGTCGATAAATCTGGAGTTGCTCATAAATCGTCGAAGGGGAGGAGAATCTTACGCGTTCAGGTGCACATAAGAGAGAAATCGATGGAAACAATGTCGACTCCGCTGCAAGTGCCCGAAGCGCTATGTCGGTGATAAATTTGGAAATACCTCTGCGAGAATGACAAGCTGCTGGGCGAGCGCAACGCAATAGAAACGGTCTACTTTCAGAACCACAAAGAAAATATATTTCCTGAATTGCTTCCTCTAACAATCCTACGTCTGACCAATCAAACTACCCAAGTAATAAAACAAGAAAATTGTCCAGGGATATAATCAGTAACAGATGCTACTCGAACTCCAATCAATTCCATCACTACCAATCTCTTCCGAATTTACGATGGGCAGTCGTTGAGGTTGGTGTCACCATCGGGGCACTCGGGAATCGTCGTCGGGGGTCCCTCTGAAAAGTAAATGAATATTCGTAAGTAAAAGATATTCCTGGCATTCAGTGCTTTGACTCACGATCGGTAGAGAGAGTCGGGAACGGTGAGTTGCAGCTGAGCTGGAGGAGATCGGGGCCGGTTCCAGCTGGGAAAGACGCAGGCTTGCCAACCGGAGGGACAGCGACAGGGACGGCCTCAGAGCAGTCGATAAGATTCGACGCATCGTGTCCAACAATTGCAAGCTTCGCCATCGCCTAAACAGATTCCGTCAACTCAAGAATTTCGCTGTCAATTTGACTATACTTACGTCGTGGAAGCCCTGCATGACCGCTTGCTGGTTGTTCACCATGCTCTGCCAGAAGCACGCCGATTGCGGGGCATGTGCGATAGCGAAGTCGGACTGGAGACGCATCTCACCCTCCGTTGCAAGCGGGTTCGGAACCTGAGCCGCAGCCTCACCTGGTGCAGGAGGCAGCGTCTCGTTACCCTTGAGCAGCACCTCGAGGAAAACTTGCGTGTCGAATGTGAAGGGTGTGGTATCGAAGGGCACGGCCTCGCGGTTGTCGATGAGCGTGTCCGAACGCGCGACGGAGTGTGATGCGAGTAAGCTAACGAGCTCTGTCGGCGAGAAGCCGGCATCCTCCATGCGGGCGAAGATATCGTCGACGTTCTCCTCTGGAAGCGGCACGAGGCCCTTCGCAGCAGGAATGGTCGCGTTGGGTCGTCCTGCGAGGAACTGGAGGCGAGGTGCACCCGGGCAGTTCGAGACGGCGACGGCACCAGCAAACTGGATAAGATCGCCAGCGGTGACGTTGAACTGCTGCAAGAGCGGCTTGAGATTGTCGATGGCGTCGTCAACGCCATTGTTCGCGGCTATAAAGGCGGATGTATCAGCCACGCAATCAGGAGCGCAAACGAAAGAAAAAGCGACTACGTACGGTCCTGGAGCTCAGTGTCGTTGAAGAGCATGATAGAGCCGTCAGCGCCGCCGCCCATGCTAGGGCCTCCAGAGAAAGAGAAACCGATCGCGTCGTGGAACGTCAGACGCAGCGCCTCGTGCGCTGAAGGAAGCAAAGTGAGATACTTCGCTCTTTTGCTTCGAGATGACGAACGACATACCGTCCTCGCCGCACTGGCTATCGAACTTGTTCGTCTGGAGCTCATCTGCGAGCGACAAGAACACGCAGCAAGCCTCGTTCGACGCTGTGTGTATGCCGTCGGGGCAAGCAACGCGCTTGTAGTTGGCCGCAGAAACAGCGGTAGCGAGAGCGAGGAGACCGACGGAGAGCTTGAAGACCATTGCGCTCGACTATATCGATGTCCAAGTAACTCGAAGACGAACGAGTTGCTGAAAGATGATTTCCATGTAGACCCACCTTTTATACCGCTTCAACGACCTGTAGACGAAACTTCGGTGAAACTGAGTAATTGCGGTTGCAGTTATCCTCTGCGATGGGAGCGAGGCCGTTCGGTGTGTGAGTCTGTCGAAGACAACGTCGCATCGTCCTGGGCCAGTAATGAGCTTTGCAAATGAAGGTAGCGTATGTAAATCACTTACAACGCTACCCACACAGCGTAAGAGACCACGGCGCCTCGCTGATAGTTCCATTGAGTCGGGGCAAGAATCGCATCGGTTCGAGCCTCACACGCGTGCGGTATGTTCCCGACAACAAATTCATTCACCGCATTTGCGCTCTCTCGTTCTCGCCCCACCCTGCCCGCGCACAAATCGGACAGATATCAACGACGGCACCGATGCAGAAGGGTAAATGCGTCAGATGGAGTTATTTTCAGAACAGGCGGTAAAGGAGTGTGCGTACCTCGAACAGAAATAGTCGCAACAAATCCCGTCGACCGCCAGGTTTCTCATGCACTTTAGTATGTTTTCCGTAAAGTTGAAGAACATATGAGCAATACGTCAGATTCCTCGAAATACCAGGGTCAACAGTGTCGAACCAAATCGAATCTTTGGCACCAACCTTTTTTTCTTGGAGAGGTATAGTTGACCAACGCCTCGTGGCGCTCTGCAAATCCTCAAAATGATCGGCAATACAATTGGTGTCCCAAAGCCTAATTGCCAAAACCAATAGCCCGACGACGCGGTGCTGTCCGTATGGGAGTGAATGTATCTGAAAGGCAGGATAGACCTTGAGAATTCCTCACGCATCAGTTGAATCGCGGTAGCGGCGAACTTTAAGGTATTTCTCACCAACAACGGCGTCTCCCAGAACATGTTCAATGTGTTTGTCGGCGGTGTTTGACCGCGTCGCTGAAGTGGGAGGAAGTGCCAGTTCAATCATCAGAGAATGTAAGCGAGGAAGTTAACTTAGAAACATACCCATGCTTATTTGTTTTCCGCAGCATCCGACGAATGGCGCGTTGTGGATTGCTGCTCTGCGCAGCATCGTTCCTGTACTGAGCGCTTGAGCGGCTACATATCATATGATCCCGATTACGACAAGTGCGGGCTTACCGTGTTTACACATGCGATTGCGATGATCATCCCACATATCCTTGACACCGAAGGCGCTTTCTCGTATAACTGGGCCCCGAATAGCGGCAAACATGATGAACGGAACTGTCTATGAATAAAAGCAAAACTTGAAGCGCGCTACATGCTCCAACCAAACGAGATGAACGTATTCGGTAATGAAGCAAATGAGTAATTGTATGGAAAACTACTCACGCGGCACCATGTGATGGGAGAACGGCGTCTTCATACTCTCGAGCCGCTTCCGCTCTGTCGGTCAACAATGAACGATGGACATCAATTAAAGAAGCTGGCGAAGAGATGATTCAAATTTGTCCCCGACGGAAGCTCATTTGTCCCGAGATCCAACTCACAAAATAATTTGTTGTTCACGTCGCTTGCGATGCCTACGTTTGTTTGTTCGTTCGTCTGACATCCATAAGCTCTCCCGAACGTCGCCCATGGAGAAATTCCCCTATATACGTCGTAATTTCGAAGTTCTCATTATTCATCTTAGCATCTTGAAAACGGCAACGACGTCAGCATTGATATACGATACAGAATTTTGAAAGATCCATAAACTCACGATTGAGCATCAATTGACCATGACCTAGAGTTTCGACGTGAGCCCAGAGCCTTCCAAAGGACTGAGTACCTGACAAACCGAAAGAGTGAGTCTGTCGAAAAGAAGAGAAAGCGTAGCAACTCAACCCACGATGATGATCTTCTCAAGCACCGGGATCGGAGTGTGAAACCGACATTCAGTGTTCTAATTAATCCCATACCCCAAATGGACTGCGAAAGAGACGCCGTCAAATCATTGCGCATTACAATTGAGCACGCCGACACTTACTTGATGCGGCGTAAGCAAAAAACACACTGTGCACCACGATTTAGTAGTGACGCGAGTAGATAGTGAAGCGTAGTAATGATCGCCGCTGTACCGAACGGAAGACAGCTGACAGCAGAAAATGGCGGCTTGTTCACTGCGACCGGCCTGCAAACACGCGTAACGGCGGCACGTAAATTATCCGTCGGTGTTCCTGAATGATTCGAAAATATCTACCATCTTGAAGTCCTATAGAGCCGTTGAAGATCTAGAATAGAAGGTTCAGAACGGACAGACTGGCAGAACATTATACGAACGTTCTTCAAAACGCCGTGATATGAGAACCCGAGATAGGGGACTTTCTCAACTTCGAAATTTGGTTCTGATCAACTTTGCTCTCCCAATTTAGCTCGGGACTCGGATCGATCTCAGATGAACGACTCACAAGGACTGGGATAATCAATATCACTTACTCTATTCCTCGTCGAAAGATTCGATTGCCATTTCGACCTCGTAGATTCCAAACGTTTGCCAATCGTCTGGTTTGTGTTTTCTTCACGAAGGTTGATCATGGCGGGCGAATCTTCAACTGATTAGTACCCTCGTTTCTAAGCGACAGCGCAGTACCTCGCACAGAACTCTGATAATCCGAGCAGTCCCATTTGACGCTGGCCAACGGGATCTGCGACGAGAATAGACGGCGGCGAGTTGCTGTAAGCGATGTGAAGAGGTCGGTCGGCGGGTTAGAGTGGCGAACAAGAAAACACACCTACCATGTGACACACAGGCCTCTTTCACCAATCTCGTTCATAGAATTCGACATACAAGGTCGCAGCGGAGTTCTCGGGCTGTGAAGGTCAATGGTGAGAGAGACGGCGTGAACGACATCAAGCGAAGAGAACGCACGCTCTCCGTGATCGTAGGCAAATACATCTTCCATCTGACGAAATTCATCGCGCGGTGTAAGGTGAAGGCGTCACTTGGTCGACGGGGCCCTAAATTCGACTGCTTACGAGTGAGTTCGGGGATCGACATCGGGCTCCGAGCTCTTTTCTTACAGTGCAGGGTTATTGCGACGCAAACTTCGTCGACGACATCGCAGTCCTGTTCTCTACCGCAACTGACATTCTGCTCTGCCTTCGTTAGTGAATCATCATACCTTTCTCCTTTAATGAACCGCACCTAATTGCCTGCTTCCGTAGGCTTTCTTAGGGACGATTGAGATACGCCGTAAGCTAGCATCACCGCGAGATCTTTGCTCAAACCTCCGTAACAAATGACTCGCTCCTAAATTCGCCCGAAAGGGACCTCATTCCTCGACCCAGCATGGCTATCTGAAAATTTCTCAGTATTTCTTCTTCCCGGAGATACTTCAATGGCCGAGCTTACCTCGCCACTCCAGGTGCCACCCCATTCAAATCGCCCTTACTTCATCTTCATTGAGACTGATATACACGATGTCACTTAGTCGCACAGTCGGGGAGGAACGTAAAGCACACCTTGTGATGCACGGCTTTCAACTTCCAGCAACTGTGCGTAACTTCGTGATGCGAAGATTTAACAACAGCTCCAAGTCTAGATCGTGCCTAGAAGGACGAAGACAGTACAAGAATACGGAAGGATCTCTTCGAATATTCCAACATCCAGCGGCTGGATGAGTGAATATCCGTCAGGTACTACGGGGAGCGTGAGCTATTCGATTCATACCTTGCGAAGATTAAGACAACACCGCGGTGCTACATGTCGGCATCCCGAACCCATTGTCCAATGTTTGTTAGATTAGATGCGTTTGAGATCCTAGCTCGTGGTTATCTACGTGTAGATTCCGCCTCGGCGCGCGCTCTCTTTCTCTTGGGTATCCTATGTCTTTACAGATAAACGAGATCCACTTCGCCAGAAATTCATTCCTTGAACTTATTCAGACTTCGAACCTAGAGGTAGATGTAGAAAGACTGACCATACAGGGTTTCATCGCCCGCGTCGCATGTGACGAGGTATGAAGTCGTCCGAACGCCTTCAACGTGAAGAGCCAAGTCAAGAGATCGCTCATCGTCCACAGAAAGCACGGACAGTTCCGTCTTCTTCTACGAGGCGTCTTCGTAGTCTACGACGTTCGCTCGCGGAATCTAATCCTCAATCGATTGAAGGCAACCGTATCTGGTAGAAAGAAGGGTGGACCGCGCAGCACAGATCTTGGAACCGAGCTAATAAATGGTTAGTCGGAAATCGAAGGAAAGATTGTTTATTCACGCACCTCGCAAGGATGAGGATTCGATGCGCGCTGAAGCAATTCGATGGAAGCGCTATGAAGAAATGTTGCATTCGATCGAGTCACAAGTGGCAGAGAATATCCCCGAGCAATATCTGGATGTCCTTCTGCCTTCGTGACGGAATTCAGTAAGAATCCTCGTTGAAGTTGAGATACCACGCACCCGCTCATTTCGTTGGCTCTCAGCTTCGCAGAAAGGTCATCTTCACATCCTCGTCTCTTCGATGAGTGAAGAACTTTTAGCTTGGGGCGACGATGGTGACGGGAAGCTCGCCAATTTGTCGTACTTCGATAGATATGAGCTCAGCGGACAAAGACAATAGCTAGGACGTACAAGATGATTTCTATCCCTTCTTTCACCTATCTCATCCCTTTCCATGCATCATCTTTCACGAACGAATAGCTCGCCATCCCCTGCAGACCAAGCTTCGCGTTTCCCTCCGTCCACGCTTGCACCCACAGCGCGAAAGGAGCGTTCTTCAAGTTCTTTAGTAAATCGACGGTGATTGTGACCTCGAAACGAGCTAAAGATCTTCCAATTCAAGAGCTGGCCGAAGTCGAAGATGGGCAGTAGATTTTGACGAGAAATATGGTCGACGTCGTTGAAATCCTTGAAGTCGAAGGACGCATCCTGGCACGAACGTTGTTTGGCGGAAACGTGGCAATGCTTGTCGGCAGCACCCGTTCCAAACAAACGACGCGCAAGCCGAACGCCCCAATCATCGCTCCTCCTTGAGTCCACGACGACTCAATACTCTGACTTCTACACCAGATGGATCTTGCCCATCTCTTATAATGCGACAGGACTTATTTCGATTGAGCGCACCATTCGTCGTTAATTAATCCACAAGAAGCTCAACGGCACGTAATATATATCTCTTTGCATTTCGAGACGCAACTCGCGTCGAAGATGCTAATATTAATCCCTCGCTATTTCTTTTTCAGGTTCCTCCATCGCGAGCAATGTCATACAATCGCGACCAAAAACTTATGTCGATGGCGCTTCTACGATCAGCCCATCCCGCAGTCGTCCTCCGGCGACGGCGTTAACGGAGTTTACTCCTCAGTTGACCGGAATTGAAACATACTTCGAGATACGATTCCCGCAAAAATATGTGCTTCTAAGTAATTATTGCGCAGGATATTGTTCTCCAAGCTAAGTGATAAAGTCAGTTGCGAGTCGTCGGATGCACATCATCGCAATTCTTACGGTGTTTTCCTACCTTGCAGAACAAATTTCCCATTTCGCGTTCTGCGATTCAAGGATTCCGCCGAGACTCGGAATCTTGAACGTGCAAAAAGGGTGAGTTTGAAATCCGTGCTCTACAATCTACGACTTCTCTCGCTCAATAAAGGAAGATTGCAACAAAATTTTGCGACTTATAACTTCACGCATCGTCCCCTCTGTATCAGAAGAATTATCCAACAAATTCTAAAGCTCGCGGTCTCGAAATAAAGAACTCTATGGGAGAAATCGAAATATCAAGCAGCGCCTTCTCCTACACCATCCTCCTGAAAACGGGACAAAAAGACACAGAGGCACAGAAAGCTTCCCTCCAGTACATGCTCAGCAAGCTCCGCGAAGCTTTGGACAACTATATCAGAAACGACGGGACCCTTAGGAAGTCGCTACGGGGCATGAAGTCCCCGTACTTTGAGATTTCATCGTAAGCCGTCCTTTATTCTTTTTAACTCTCGAGAAGTCGACTCGGAATTCATTGTGTCCAATGAATCATTCCCACTAGGGTGGATGACGGCGGTTTTGATGATGTCATATACGTTCTCACTCTTCGTGAAGGAAAGTATGGAAAGGGGCCCAAAACGTATACAATTCGCGCGCCAGCGTCTTAGAAGAATCCTCATTTTCCTCGAGGGGAACGCGCACACACTTCTGCCTGGAGCTACTGTAAATATGATTGTTAAGCTCTTGAGTATCTAAATCATTATTAACCACAGTCTCATGCGAGCGGATGATCTGGTATCTTAGCTGAGCCAATATTTCGATTTTGTTTTTCTTTGAGCTGATGTGTCGACTGTGAAGTGCAAAACGGAATCTAGGAAACGCCGGGCCGCATACCCGAAGTTTTCAGTACTCAAACGTATTCTGTATCTTCACACACCATCCTTCCCCTCCGTCAGATAAATACATGTAGTCAAGTTAGCACTGGTGACAGCATTTTAACAATTTGTGCGTCTCGCATAGGCTTCGAAAATCCACATTGCTCGAGAGACGGCCCGAGCGCTGTCCGATTCCGCACGACAATTGACAGGAAAAGAAGCATACCTCACATGTGGTCCTCGCAAACCTTTTTATATTCGTCCATAATTCCCGATAAGTCTATTTCTACAATAAGTGATATTTCCAAATCTGTGCGTCAAAAGCTTATAATCGCAACTCTTAGTAGATTTTCCCTCCACGCAAATTTAAATTCTCACAATATCATCTTATCCGCGAACTGGAATTTGCGGCAAACACCCGTCTTCTATAAGTTCGCGTCCTCTCCATCCCTCCCAGTCACACTTGAAGATCTATAGAATATAGAAGGAGCTTCGATCGTGAACTCCGGCACACGATGGGAGAGCTCACAATGTCGGGCCACGCCTTCTCATACACCCTCCTCCCTCATGTGCGCTTAAGAGAAGCCGATAGAGCGGAAGATAGAGCTTCCCTCAAACACATGCTTGCAAACCTCCGCGACGCCTTAGACACCTACATCAAGACCGACGGAGCTCTTAGGCGCGAGCTCCATCACATGAGGTCGCCGTATTTTAAAACTTGCTTGTAAGCTTCTTAACATTCATTTATTCTTCTTTCCCGTTCAGAATTCAGAATGTATAATCTCTTTTTTTTACTAGTGTAGATGACGGCGGTAACGGCGATGTTCTTTACACTCTCACTCTTTGTGAAGGGAGATATGGGGTGGGGTACAGAACGTATACGATACGTGCACCAATATTTAATGAAGTAACATATATGTGCATGTAAACAATAATAATATGGGGAAGTAATGAACCTCAGCTGACCGAAAAATCTACTACTTACGCGCTCCAGAGTGGCTCACTGATAGAGGATTGTCCTTTTCTTTGCTTAACCCGTTCGCTGAGTAGAATTCACTTCACATTGTTTGCAAATTTGATTATTTTCCGGGGCACGGGACATTGTCAGTGTAAAGTAGCAATATTTGCATCACACATCGGCTCATGAGATCTGCATTTGCTCTCCTCGCTTATTAATAAATACGGTGTTTCGCAGCAAAGATGAGCGACCCAGCCTATATCTTTACGCTCACACCATCGTCTTGCTCATCATCACGTAAGAAGAAACACAATCCAGTATGCCACAACATTCAGCTCTTGCATTGTCTTACACGAAGCTCACTGTAAATTCAATCACAATGCCCGGCGTAGCCTCACGCTTCCATTACACCATCTCCAAAGTAAATCAAGGCTATACGGATAAGCAGGTCCGCGCCATTCGAAGAATGATGAACAATCTACGCGAGGCTATAGACAAAGTAATCAAACAAGATATGGGCGACTTCGGCAATGACCTGCGAGCGGCCCTAGATGATGCGAAAGATCCGTTCTTCGTGGAAATCGAGCAGTACATATAAATCTCTATTTCTTTTTCTTTCATCTCGTCTGACTGATAGCAAAACAAAATCTTAGAGTCAGCAACGGCGGGCCTGGCTTTCTCTTATACACACTTGCTCTATTGGATAACGAGAGTGACAGATATGTTGCTGACTTTCAGATCCGTGTATCTGCATGGTAGGAGTACACATCCCATGTAGTTTGATATTCTGATTATAAATATGTATGTTCTTTAAGAATGTTATTGTTTCACATGAACCTTACATGCACCACTTACAGTGCTCTGAGAATTTATCTCCAACGCGTGTTGCACCCACATTTCTCTTTTGATTGCAAATCTAGATTATTCTCGATTCTTTGGTTTGGCTTGGATTCAGAACGTCCGGTTAACCATTATCACTAGGGTAAATTATGGCGATAAGAATGACACCATTTATTTTCTTTCTCTCCTTGTGAAGGAGGTAATGAGACAGGTTAAAAATATAGACAATTTGCGTGACAGCACTCTATATGTAAGAAAATTTCATATTTATGGGGGAGAACACATTTGTTGAATACTACATTACCCTATCTGAGTGCACCCCTGAGGGGCAGTGAGATCTCTGTTACTCTGATATTCTGATATAGTTTCCATTTTTTGTTTGCATTATAAAAGTTGACATAGTGTAAATGGATGCAGAGTACAACATATAGCAAGATATAGAATATTGAAAGAGTAAACTATATTATTGCTCTCCATTTGCTACAATTTGACTTGTTTGAAGTCTCACTTTGCATCCTGTTTTGGCACCAGATGCTTATTGCAAGAAATTAGCTATGTGCAATATCTATAAATTCATACACTACCACCATCTTGCTCTTCATCACGCAAAAATTTCCAAAGATGTTTCAATACTTCCGCCCTGCATTGTCATGCAAACAAGCGCCCACTCAGGAAATCATGACAAGTGGTAAAAGCTGCACTATCCTCAAATCAGGTCCTGGTTTCACAAAGGAACAGGTTGCTGCCACCCGACAAATGCATAAAAACCTACGTGTTGCCTTAGATAATTATATCAAATCTGATGGTGCGCTCCGAGCCAAGCTAAACCAAATGAAAAACCCCTTCTTTGTAGAGTCCTCGTAAGCCCGATTTTTCTTTTTTCACTGAAGACATTTTGAAAGCCTTATCTTTCAGAATTTGTGCTGGAAAACCCGACCATGTTGTGTACACACTCACTTTACGGGATAAAACTGATGGGCAGGACATCCAAATTTATAAGATTGAATCTTACGTGTGGTAGCCTCATGCGAAACATGTAGCACATCTTTCTCGAAACATCATTCTATAGTTTATTGTATTCTCTCCTAAATATAATTGCTACATAAATCCCTCTAAAGTTTCAAGGTCTCGCTTCCGACCACATAGCGACATCTTTCCTCCTAAACATGACGGTCCGGAGCATTGCCCAAGGGATCTGTTCCGTGAGATCTGCAGATCTTGTAGAGTACCGCCCGGGCCGTTGAGCTTCTATTGTCGGATCAAAGTGAGTGATCGCTGTGCACATTCCAACGTAATTTGTTGGCTATAAATTGATCAGTCTTGCAAATATGAAATTTGGGATATATTGATTCGGAGCTTGCATGAGACAAATACATATATATGCTACAATGTTTCCTGCCATTCATTCAAGATAGATGTAATTAAATTCTAACCGATGGCGGTTGATGACATACTGCGTAAACTTGCTTTATGCATATAAAGAGCAATAAAGAAGTTCATCAGTACTTTTTCGGAACATTGAATCGCATGCACATTTACTGAAGCATGGTATCCCCATATCTATTTAGTCCCTTCTGATGGACAGGAATTACCGGTGGACATCAACAACCTCCCAAACAGAAAGATATGACTCAAAGAGTAATAGACATACAAGAATCTTTCATCACATCACTCAACGTAATCTTGACAACTAAAGAAGGGCCTTATCTTAATATTTTATACGGGCTTCAACCTGGAACACGGAATAGTGGCTGGGATGTTGGAAGATTGAACCAAGCGGTCAGTAAATGTCTTGAAGAAACCATAAAGTCAATTAGGGACAGAGAAGATGAGAGAATAAGAGCACTCCTGATACCAAACTATGCAGTCAGAGCTAGACCTTATATTGCACCAGAACCGGAAAACAGTGGAAAGATAACTGCAATATATGAATCTGGCAATATCAGAGCAACTAAATTTCAACTCAAAGTGAAGAAATACTGTATTGGAAAGGGGCTGTATGATATAACTGAGGTTGTGGAGTTTGAGGGTATCAAAGACGGTCAAATGATTACAGGCTGTGCGGGAAGACGATATAACTCATATCTCACAAGATGAAGTTCCATCCCAGCTGTTTGTATGATTTATTAAATTTGGTTTTATGCATAATCTAAACTCTTCTCCTAATTGCACTAATCTCTGGGTTATAATATCTGGTGTCCCAAGCAAAGATCCAGACCGAGTCGGATACTGTAGGACCGCACGTAAGGTGCAAAATAAGAGGAAAACTCATATTACCCGATATACATGTATGCGTACCTGCTACCAGTCACACTTTCCCGATAATTTTGTTTTTTAGACAGATAAATGAAGATGGCATGGGTGTCAAAGATTTGAGATCCGACCTGCAGAATCAATAAAATATATTATCATATGAACCTAGTATTCCGAGAATGCTCATATCGATGCATTTCAAGGTGTTCAGGATTCTACATACTAAAGTACATGCTCCTTCGCGTGCGGGTGCGGGCACGGTCTCCAAATCAAAAGCAGAGTAACTCAGAGAAGTTTCGATAATGCACTTGGGCGCAATAGGCGTCCAGTTTTGAATTCTTAATGATTCTCATCAGTTTGACGTCTCAGGCGCGCTGAATCTGAATTTTGACCTTACATAGTAACGCTCCCAAAATAATTTCTTCGTATGATTGCGAGCTGGAATCCGTTCGCTGGAGGGTCTCGTGTCGAAGATAATGAGCTACGAGCGACGGCGCGGTATCGACCATGCCGCTAAGCCATGTGTATCAAGCATATCCGTGCTGTATTATCGAATAAAGAAGATGCTGAAGTGCAAAGAAACATTGAAGAGAAATGAACGGATTGGCAGGCGGTCAGGGAACGGCCGATCAGCGAAATTACGAGCCAGGATTCCAAAACGAGGATTGGAGGAATGGGATGAGGTACTAGTAGAGAAGAGATCGTTATAAAGGAATTATTAGAAGGTCAATGGAATGAAAAAATGAAAGGAATAGCCGAGAATGAGGAGACATTGAGAACGACGGTAAGAAAGGAAGAGGGATGCAGAGAGATAAAAAAGCGGTGAACATTGGAGGATGATGTAGAGTGTAGGAAGAACGAACGGAAAATAGCGAAGACGCACCTCTATCCTCTGCCGTAGCCTTATCATCCAAGTTCTCTCTCAATATGTCTTGTCAATAAACTTCTCTCGAAGTCGCGTTCCGTCGAAACATTTTTGATTGCCTCGAAGAGAGTAATCCATTTCCGAAATTTGTCAATCCGCCTTCAGAAATTTAGATGAGTAGATCGACAAAGAAGCGAGAATACAATTGCATTTCATTTACCTCTTGCGCGAGATGATGCGTATCTTCAACAAGCTTGCATTTTTGCTCACCCTTCCATGTTTACGAAGGACTTACGGATCTGAAGTTTTCTGCCAGTGAACGCGTCGTCGATCGCGGTCCATTTCTTCTTTGCTCCAGATTTATCAAAGGCTGTCCAATGGAGCACAGTGGTGAAGCAAAATTAAGAGCGGTCTCCTGAAGATTTGAGAGCACTTTGCGGAAACCAACGAATTTGAGATGAGATGGACGGATCATTGGATGGGGTCGTCGTGGTCAATGGTCATCGTGCAGCCAACAGAACACGCGTAGGGCACGCGATCGGCTTGCGGGCCGCTCTTCCGTCAGTTTGCCTGATGTGCTGCGGCGCGCCCTCCATGCTTTTCATCGTCGTCTCTCCATCGAGTCCATCCTCCTAAGCTTCACTTTCTTCGCTTTGATGGCTCCTCTTATTAATGAAAGCCATTGATTCTGTCATACGGACGAACCCAAGTGACGCGATGACGACGCCAGTAAACGACAAGCAGACGCCCAACGACTCAACCAGCAACAGCACCGCCAACGACGACGTCGAGATGGATCATCACCAAGAGCTTCGATATCGATAGCTATGTCTACAAGGGTGTTTTGAGTGCGTCACAACGCCTTTCCTTCATCTTCTGGGCTCTAACGATGTGCTTCTTCCTCGCTTTGCTCCCCTTCTTGCTTTGACAACGACACCGCACGTCGGCGAACTTTGGCGTTGACGACATCGAACACAGGTCGAGTCGCTCGGAATGCATCCTAAGGTCAAAATGGATCTCCAATACCCTGCGTCATTCATTCATATGTCTTCCTTCTTTCCTTCCACCTTCTTTCATCCTCCCGCCATCCTCTTCTCATTCTGAATCTCCTTCCACTTTCTCTCATCTCCACGCCCTCTGTCAATAGATCCTGCGACGAAACCTGATCGCACAATTATGCCTTTGCGGCTCTCTTTCATATTTTCTTTCTTCGCCGTCCCTCCTTTCGTTCTTCCTTCGTTTCGCCTACCATCTTTCCATCGGAGAACGTCTGCTTTCGCGCGTTTCTTTGCGCTCTTCGCCATTATAGCTCCGTTCCCCTCTTTGCATCTTCATTCATTCTTACACGGACGTTCCGAAGACTTAAAACTATGCATCGTTTGAATCTTTCATTTTCCACATATTCGCTATCGTCTCTGTCCTTCTGACAACTCATGACACGTACTGACTTCTATGTTTTTCACAGACAATACTGAAAGGCCTCTCCTTCCCTTCTTTGGTCTCCAAAGGCTATCTCTATCCTCGAAACGAGGGCGCGCTCGTGCCGAGTTCAAAATTACCCCAGTGAGTATCTTTGCATGTTTCTTTTCAATTACGATTGTCCTTTCTTTTCTACATCACTCTCCTTCTCCTTCTCCGGCTCGTTCGCTCCGTATTTCTCGCCATCCACGTTTCTAGTCATCCCCCTCGTTTCTTCATCCGAATCTATTCTCATTCGAGCACCTTTACATCACTATCTCGTTCTGTCTTTCTCGTTTCTCCGAAATCGTCGATAAATCTGCGACTGACAATTGTCTGTTCCCGTAGATGTCCCGCCTCCGTTTCTCTTTTATCAGGCTAAAACCTTGACTCTAGCAACAGGTAAGTTGCCTTTCTTCCCACTCTTGCTCCCGTCGCTAATCTCTTTAAATCTCGATTACTTTTGTACGCTCTGATTTCACATCAACTTGATGGCATAACGCAGGAAGGAGCACCCCTCGTCGAGATTTTCGACCTTAGATGTGATGCCATGAACACCATCGTGCGTCCCATCTTTCTTTCTCATTCATTCTATTCATTTCTCTTTTGTCAGTCTGTGCGTTTCTTCTCCTCGTTATCCTATCTTCTTCTCCATTTCACGCCTTTTCCTTCGATCGTTTACTGTCAATTTTTCTCTTTGAGTCCTTTGCGAATTTGAATATCCATAAAGCCGCGAAGGGTTGTCGGCGCAAAATGCAAGCAATCTTTGACTTAATTGCTCTTCTGTTGGGTTTGATGTACACCTTTATCGGAAAGTTATTGAATACTAGTAATTCACCATTTCATTGTTGATCAAAAGAGAGCACTGTTGGTGCGAGCTATAAAGCCAGGCGTGATGTTTGGGAGAACAGAGAGGCGTTGGAGCACGAACGAAAATGTTAGCCGGTGAATTACTTCAAACAACAAATACTGACAGAATATCTATGTGACTACAGAGTGTCCAAGCTGGTAAGAGAGCGATGGCGGCCTTCGCAAGAGCTTCCCGTCTCTCGCGACTACACCAAGGTCGATACATAACGCTACACAAGTTCCTCTAATGTTCTAAGTTTTCCGGCTGCTGCAGCTTTCGATAATGTTTCAACGCCCTCCCTTCGAAGCACGATCATCTCCCGAATCACGTCAGAGATGCTATGCATAAAGTCCCCCAACTCGTTCGCCATCTCGCACAGCTTGTCGGACTTGCTGCTATCAGGGTGCGACAATTTCTCGTCACACGCATGTCGAAGCACATCATACACACTGTCTTCTGTTTTTTCAAGATAGATCTCGAGCCTCCCGTACTCGAAGAGCGTCGCTGCGTCGCGATTACGTGTGCTGAGGAGGTCCTGGAGGATGGCATTAGATAATCCTTTGTCGAAACCAAGGCGTGCGCCGGAATCGAGGTCGGGATTCGGCTTGGAGAATATTTCTCCCCGAACGAACTTCGTGAGGACCATCTTCCAGTAATGGCAGCTTTCCTCGATACGATAGGGAAGAGGGGCGCGGCGTCTCGCGGTCAAGATTTCTTCGGTTAATATCCAAGGAAGGCTATTGTTCATCCACGCCGACGCGAATTTATGAATTTCTTCTTGCACGTCCGCGAAATCACGAACACCATTGGCGCCGGCAGGGTTCAACGTAGCAGGATAAGTCTTGATGGCGCGGGCAGAAAGAGCCTCGCGCTCTTTTTTCCGATCTTTTCGACGTTTGAGGACGGCATCCCTATTCCTGAAAACATAAATTTCATTTCAGCAAGCATCCCATGGCATGGCAGAAATTGTCCGTCTGAGAGAGAGAGTCAAGAAGTGAAAGGACGCGCACGCTTCGTAATACCGCATGCTCGAAGCTCTCCGCGCTGCGACGGCGTCCTCCGGCGTCTTGTATGTACGATGACGTCCCATCACCGAAAACGACTCGTGCTCTACACGCCAACAAATGAAAAAGGTCAATCTATTTCCGAAACTTTTTCAAAGTAGCTTGCTTACTTTCTTGTGATGATAGCCCGGTGCGCCTTCTGTCTGTGTACTCAACGATTCTGGTAGGCGTTCTGAGGACGACGAGAAGAAGGCGACAGAAGGCGACAGAAGAAAAAAAAGGTGAAAAGCTGTGTCAGCGCTGAGCGCTGATCCAGCACGTCTACCGAGCGCCGACAAAAATAGACCACCTCATATATCGGCGATCTTCAAGGTTTGAAACATGAAGGAGAATTTGTGCGTCACAACCGTCGTTAAGAAATGACAGACGACTTGTGCCATAAGTACACATCGGAATTTACAATCTAACAAACGTTGGCTCCGATGCTTTTGAGGTCTTGTACGGACCAAGAGAAGCACCCAACTCGTCTATTCATCACGGAGAGAGTTCGAAGTATTACTCGTGGGGTCGCTCTATTCAGTAAACGTGAATTTACCGGCCTGACAACTAGACATCACGACGGAGAGGCAGATTTACGATGATAGTCTATTCATGCTCCACTTTACAGGTGATAATTAGAAAACAAGTCGTGTAAACCGCCATCGTATTCGACGCGATGGGTTAAGAGAGGTCTGTAAAGGGGAAATTGATATTCACAGTCGTTCATGAAGGAGAGTCACAATACTCACATTCCAGCTCTTGCGGACGGGGTTCCATTAAACTATTCAGAAGGCACAACAGATGTTCGTCGTCTTGCCTTGCTGATTCTGACAAAGCGGAATATTTAGGATCCCGTCTCGGCCTGAACTCGCGCCATTCGAACGTCGCCTCCCGATGTCGGTGAGCAAGAACGAAGAAGTCGCTCGCTGAATGCTCTTCTCCAAATTCATCCGCATAAGTGACAACCGATGTACCTTCTTCTATAGTCGTGAAGTAGTAGACGTGGTCCACAACCACTGCGGCCACGAAGTACATGAAAGTGTTATACAGGGCGTCTCTCCATTCCTCAGCGATCACGGCATGATGAAATTGCGCATGAAATGGTGTTTGAAAACCATCGACACTCAGCCACAAGACCATATCGCCGGATAGTGTTAGCGTGTCAACAGTGACCGCGCAGGGAGAATTTAATAGCATGTTCGGCGGTTCCGGGAGGCTATCCCTTCTCGACGTAATGCTAAGTGAAAAATCGATAGAAGAGAAGGGGACGATACGAACGAAGTGATATATGTTTTCCCGTTCACTCGAAAGCGCCTCAAATATGGAACATTTTCGAATAGCGGAAGGTTCGGAAATCCAATTACCCGGAGACCCTTGAGTCTTCGAGGAGAAAGGTCGACATTGATGTTTTCTGCTATCGCTCTGTTCTCTTTCACCGTATCAAGGCTTTCACCGTATCAAGGCAGTAAAGGTCGATAGCAGCAAAGCGCTCCACGAAGAACTTTGCGACTATCTGATTATCGGAAGAATCGGATTCAATCGTCCTAAAATACGACCCTTGCTCAGTGCTGACTATTGAAACGTTAAATAGTATTACACTTACTGAAAGCTGCTGTCGAGGAATTCCCGGATGATTGCGTTTGTGTACACGGTCGTTCGTAAATGCGGCCCACGCGCTAACGGAAGTACCTGTCCATAGCTATTTAACACCTCTCTCATTGCTCCGAAGAAGCGCGTGTGTAACGCGTCTACGCCCATGCCTAAGGGAGAACGCTCGAGTGCGATACCTCGCCCTATCATGTAAGGCGATATTGTGAGCCAGTCGGCATAGTGGACCGAAAGATAGCGAAAATCGACTTGGTGCCTCCTGTTGGTGCCGGAAATTGATTTAGAATTGCGTGTTTTCAGGAATTTGGTATCGACCGTGGATGCGTAAAAGATTGAGAATAGGTTTGGGACGAGATGTCCTTTACCCAAACTTTGTCCCCGGGTAGAATAAGCAAGTTATATGAAGTAAATAGAAAAAGGTGACTCACTCTGAAACAATGACCGCCAGATTTTCAGTGTGATGGGGTGTGGCGAAGGTGATTTTGAGTCTTCCCGAAGGTAGATTCCCAAAGCAATTTAAGATTGACCACTCGACTCGACCTTCGGGATTTTGCAGGATACATTTAATAGAGTCAAGATAGCATAGCCAGAGCTTTACAAGATAATAAAGCTCGTTTCCAGTCTTCTGCAACTCCAAGGCATGACACATGTAGCGCAAAGCCAAAAACGACAATGTGACATGTCTAATTAGGAGCAAATTTGAGTGATTTAGTGCCATCCGCGTTCCGAGATTAATTATCCGAAAGATGTAAGGCGTACCTCAACGTTCCCTCGAGCTCGTGAAAATGTTTCTCCATAGAGCTTTTCTCCGGATTCTGATATTCACCGGGCCTTAGAACTTCAGACCAGAGCTTATGTACGCGTGCCCATCCGCCCGTGAGGAGTATAGGATAGGAGGGGCGAATGTTGACCGAATGCGCCCGTAGGAGCTCGCAAAGGACTGGATCTTCAACAGAGAGCCTGGTCAATTCGTCGAATGCATGTTCGCGCACTGACAAGTTTGAGTGACTGAGGATGTCCAATTCGGAAAAGGAATGAGAAAAGCATTCGTCATTTCCAAGTATACTGGCAAATTCGTACCCCAAGTATCCTAAGATTTTTATGCATAGTTCGTCTAATTTTGGGTCCGTTTCAGTCAATGGTGATATTGCGCCGACGTGGCGTTGAAATATCGTCGTTTCGCGGTGTCGAAGTATCAATCCGATTTGTTTGACGGTGGAATCGAGATTGCGCGTCGCTAGACGGTCTTGGAAGTTCACAAGGACGTTCATACTGGAGTAGACCTGGTATAGATCGTTAACAGGTGCACGAGCAGCGATGTACCGGCAGAGTCAATTCTAGACACACACTTATTCTTTTTTTCGTCCGCAATCTTTTGACACAGCCGAACTATAAGCAAGAGGGCGGATTCAAGAATTTGCTTGAGACTCAGATCCGAAGGGTGGAATCGACGAAGGCCTCACCAGCGTTTGGGTGCTCGCAGTAGCGGTACAACACGAGTTGGGCATGGGGTTCAGCACCATGAGGAAATGGTGAGGCGTCCTCGTGCGTGTTCTCTGCAGAAGCAATCGAAACTATCTTGCGTTTATGTAAATTCGGAAGGGGCCAAAGATTAGATGGTAGATGATTTCGATTTGATATTCCCATACTTGACGCACCTGATCAAAACGGTGATAGACGGCATCGTTTGCATCCGATTGCCAACGAAATGAATCCGTGATGATCCACTGGCATGATGTGACGTCGGGCTATGAAACTCATAGAAGGCCTTCGAACTCAAGCGCTTTGAGTTCTGTTCTTTGATCTAGCACCGAAACGGATAGCGTTTAATTCTGAACGTGCCGCCCGTTCCTCTCTTTTTTTACTCAGAAAAGATTTGGCGGATTCTTCAGGGGATTTTTGCAGTTGGCGACCAAGACACGTTATCAATCCGTCTGGGTCTCGACGATCGAATCGCGCGGTGAACGAGGGTTTGGAAGCTTTGGATTAGAGTCCTGGACGAGTCATTCTGGTAAGTAGAGGTTGAAATTGCTGTATGTTGAGCGCTTACATTGCATTTATTTGAGAGCGGATGTATTTCCAACGCTGAGCAATATAAATGACGAAAAGAGCGTACGATCTATAACGCTCGGCGAACCGAGAAGAAGAATTCAAGGTAGGACGTGAGACCCAAGAAGAGGGACGGTGTCAGTGAAAGGTGGTCAAGAACTTAGTAGAATGAAGAAGTAAAGAGGAAAGATGAACGCAATAACGCCAGGAAATTTGCGAAAATTGAAAGCAAAGAGCAACCGCACCTCTATTCTCTGACAAATCTTCGTTTCACAATGTCACCCCCAGCGAAAGCAACCGGTGAGCCTCTCTCTCTCCCTTGATGATTCTTTCCGTTAAACTTCGAATGTATTTGTGGAAACGCGGCGTTTGACTGAGCTCGTACTCGGATGCGATGGCGTAAACGAAAGAGGCACAAATACAAATATCCCGTCGGCCTGTCCGCCATTAAGCAGCAAGGAAACAATTGTAAGGTGTATAAATAGTGTAAGATATAACGAACGGCGCACCGTATCGATTTCGTGGTCTTTTTTCAACTTGTCTCTCGCAGGACGAGAAGATCGAGAGAAGGAGTTTGATAGTAATAAGACATTTGTCGGTCCGTTCTTTCTTCTGAGAGTTTCAATTTGAATCGTAGAGAAAGCATCGAAAACGCACCTTATTCGACTTCCATCCTTCTCCATAAGACGATTCGCGTCCATTGGCAAACTCCTTACGTCCTCCCTGCAGGCTTCATCGTCTTTGAAAGTCCATATCTTTCTCCGCGAAGGTTCGACGAATGGCCGTTTCTTCCTTGCTTGAGATGAGTTTGACGCCAGCTTCTTCGCAAATCGAGATGGAATAATTTAAATTAACGACTCAAGGTCTGAGGATGGATGGATGGTGGGTGGATGAACGAATCGTTGTGGTCGTCGTGGTCGAGAAGAGATTCCGAACACGCGTTGGACACGCGACATCACCGGATCTGCCGTCCACTTCCGCCTATTCATTTGCCGGAGGACGCCTCAGGAAGATGACATCGCGACGGCGTGGTGTCGAAGCCAAGACACGCCAAATCCCCGACTCGATGAAAATCTAAGGTATATATATATTATATTATAAGAAGCATATATTACAATGAAAATATTAAAGGATGGTTCAGAACGTTCATATATCAGGAGAGAAATGAGTGGAGAGTAAGAAAGAATAAAGAAAGAAAAACAGTGTACCGCATAGACAGGAACAAATATACAACACAAAACATGAAAGAAATCAGATACAATATTAAAACAACAGTATTTGCAATAGCAGCCGGACCAGTGATTGGAGAATGCGCAGTATTAGGAAATTTATAAGTCCTCGATCATTATATCTTCGCAACGTTAGAAGATCGACGGCGCGTCCGCATCCATCGATTCGTCGG
>KQ086153.1:0-44796 GCA_001020605.1 Schizopora paradoxa | reverse complement strand
TACCTTAAAACCCCCAGGTGCACCTTTAGATGTGCCCTTTCGAAGGAGGGACGGGCTTGGGACAGAGGCGGCGGGATGGGACTGGTGAGCGGGAGGCGGGAAGGCGGTGACGGCGACCGCGCGGCGCGTGTTCCCAATCGGGACATGCGCTGTCCGGTCCCTGTTGATGGGCGGGACACGTTAGCCGATAGAATAGAAAGGAAAGGGACTTACATACCTTAGCGTCGAGGAGAGACGAGGTATCGAAGGAATTAACGAAGTACCCCAGGGATACTGGGATACGCTCTAATAAGAGCCTTTACTGCACCCGATCAGCGGCTCTTATTAGAGTTCTTGTGTGGGAGCATTAGGTGACGACGACCCAGGTCGCGTCGCCGCGGCAAATTCCGGATCGCGACAAGCTAATATAACATCATCGAAAGGACTCCTCCTCTTTACGCTTCGACGAGGTGAAGATTCGGAAAATAGAAAGAATCATTCGACTTCACAGACCTTGGAAGTAAATTCGGATCTAATAATCAGGTCGGCAAATCAGATTTTTAGGCCCTCGATCTGGCTAATCCTCGTATGTCTTCTTTTTATCTCCTAGTTTGTAAACCTTTTACTGGTGCTCTTGTCCATGTATTTCTCGAGGTTCCGGGAATGCTAAGGAGATGCCGAAGCTTTGATTGCATAGGAATACACACATGAATACAGAAGCAATGCAAGATATTTTACAGATAGTCAAGTAGTTCGACGGTCGGCGGTAGGAGCAAGATCATGCAAATATTGTAGTGTAAATATTGTATGTGTTTACGGGGGATCCGGAGGACGCTTCTCAAGGCTTAAATATACTGGCGAAGCGACGCCGATTAATAGCGAGAGTGTGGGTCGACTCGGAACTGAAAAAAATGCGTACGGCAAAGAATGGGTTTCGTGCTTGTTCAAGCTCTGAGCTGGATAGAACGGAGGCGGGAGGCGGCGGAACGCGTCTTGTCATCGCCTCAGCTAATTCATGACCATCAAAAAGTCAATACATCGATTCATCGCTGGAAGGGGGACGTGAAAAGACTTACTTTGGGCTAAGTGTCAATAAATTCCTTCAGTTTAGCTTTCGCGTCTTCCCATCCCGAGTAGCCATAGTAAGACGGAACCTTTGCCCATATCTCCTGTCGCTTTTCGTCGATCGACTTCGCCGCAGAGGAACCGCACCTCTTGCACGCGGAATTTAGGTAAGTCTCGACCACTTCTCGTCCTTGTGTACAGAAGAAAAATGGAGATATGAGATCGGAGAGTTGACCGTAACAAGCTTTGTCGAAGCACGGCGACTTATCGAGACACTTGTCAAATCCCGTATCCATCGTTAAATAGAAAGGAAGGTTTGAAACAAGTTGACTAGACTCAGATATCAGATCGTCTCTCCCCTTGATCAAAATATGCAGACACTCTGGGTTCATCGATTCCGTTTTCTTGAGCAAGGTATCCATAGACATATTTGAGCAGAAGAAGAAGAGTACTGGCAGAAGAGCGTAACGCCAGCCTCGTACGCAGCCTGCAACAAAAGAACTCCTGATGTATATTGGTTTGCGCCGAACATGGGTTGGTTTTGTCTTATGATCAAGTCCAAATCTTGAAGCGACATAGGGAATCTCCGTGAAGTTTGCTTTACAGCGTCCCTCAAAAGGTGTTTGAAGTCATATTTTGCGCCAAGACGCAAGAGCGCAACACAGCTAGAGGAGCTTCGCGGTCGCAAGAGTTATAGTAGCTTCAGATGCACGTCAGGATGATAAAAGTAGTATGAATATAGCTATGACACACCGATAATCGTGAAGAGCCAGCAGCAAATGAGCAACATCATCTCCTTTATCACCGACCAGCGTCACCAGCGGTACCCCATCGTACAATTCCTGTGTCTTTCCTCCACCGCGTTGTTCTTGTTCACCACCCGATTCTCCTCCATCTTGGAGCTCGAACATGTCCTTGAATACGGAGGAGTGCATCGAAAGGATGCCCTTGAAGACCTTGAAGAGGAATTTGTCCGTTGCGAGGACGACGTTTCCGTCGGCGAACCACAAAACTTCGTGACGTTGCCGTCCATCGTGATCCCTCCTGCGACGCTTTCTTCCGCGATCCTTATTCGTTTCGCCGTCCATATCGCTGTGGAGTTGCAAGGAGAAAGTACGTTTGGAGATGACAGTAAATCGCGGGGATTTGCCCAAAAATCGTGGACATCGTTGGATGTTGTAGCGCGGTCGGCAAGCTCCGAGGCAAGCCATTCGGTTTCTTCGAAGCAATCATCTCTCTCTTGGCTAACACTGGGAACAATAACGACCCTCCCCCAGAGCAAAAGGTTGGCAAAACGGAATATAAAAGGTAAATAATCGTCAAATCAATACATTTGACGGTCAAAACCAACGCAAGCAAGACTTTAACCTGTCAGATTTTCCTTGCATTTCCCGTGGTTCAAGGGTGGCTTTTGCTCTCAGTGTAACGATCCCCAACGGCGATCTAATACGGTTCTTTCGAATCCTTCTCATACTCTGAAACTCTCAGCACATAAGGAAGAAAAAGCGGCCTTTGTTCGACTACTACGACGCCTGTCTCATTTACGACGGAGGATCGACACATCGTTGATTTTTGGCTTCTGCTCCGACTGCCATCATCAAGATCACAGCACCATTTCCCCCTCAGATCAACGCTCGATGTGGAAGGCCTCTGATCCTGATCAAGGCTCGATCCATTACTGGCCTCAGGATTGTCGCGATCTTTTCGGTCAATGCGGAGACACATTTTACACTGCAGGATGAACGACCCACTTGTATTCAATCGGAGGGACAGTTTTCATTCGAACCCAGCTCAGGCATTTTCGGGAGTAACATTTCGTCAGTACGTCTATTTACTTACTACAGAAGTTTACGACTTGATGAGCTGATCAGTCGATACAGATTAAGAGCCTCGGCTAACGGAAGCGTATGATGCTCAGGCGAAAATGATCCCTCGCCGTCATACGTCCAAAGCCTCCCTGCACAGTGCTGTGTGCTCCGCATCAAAACCGTAATTATCGCTGGGCAGATCGCAGCGCACATCCGGAGCTCCCGCGCCCGCCTCGTTGGGCGCAACCCCCTTTCTTCGAGCTATAAACCTCGAACCCATGTCTTCAGGCGTCTTCACAAACTTCAACAGCGCACAATCTTACGCGCCCAGTCGCCCTTCTCCCTCTTTCGCCTCCTCTCGTTTCGTAGAGCCATGGCTCGCGTTCTCCTCACATTCTTTTTCGCAACGCTCTTTTGCTTCACCTCCGCCACTCCTTCGCATAAATTATTGGGGCGCGCTTCTGTCAAGACGTTGTCGTCAAGTACCATTCATTCCTACAAGCCATACGCGTTCTACTCGAGTGCGGCGTATTGCTCGCCATCGAACATCAAAAAATGGAACTGCGGAGGTACGAGTCCAGTGCGATTTCCTTATATCGAAGAGAACTGACATCGCCATGTTTTTTATGCAATATTTTTTTTCTCTTGCAGCGAACTGCAAAGCCAACCCACATTTCTTACCGAACATAACTGGCGGAGATGGCAGCACCACGCGATATTGTGAGCAATATAATTGTAAACCGCTTTGAGTCGCAACTCACGTTTTATTTGTCTTTGAAGGGTACGTTGGGTACGATCCTACCTTGAACACCGTGATCGTCTCCCACGAAGGGGCTTCGCCAGGCGCGATGTGCGTCTTCTTTTCATTCTTCGAGCCAACAAAAAAGTAAATTCGTCTCCAGGTTGTCATCCTTAGACGCTGCCGACTCGGCGCTCACCCCCCTCGACCAAGCCTACTTCGGCGGCATCTCGACTGACATCAAAGTCCACAAAAATCTGGCAAATGAACACTTGCGCAGCGCATACGACCTTTTCTACGCGGTCGCAAACCTCCTCGTGCAGTACATCGACGAGCGCCCGTCCGTCACCCTCGTCGGGCACTCGCGCGGCGCGGCACTCTCCCTCCTCGATGCTGTCATGTTCACCAATAGTTTCCCTCCGCTGACGAAGATCAAGTACGTTGGGTACGGCCTCCCGCGGGTGGGCAACCAGGCGTTCGCGGACTACGTCGACAAGTACATCACCTCGATCGACGAAGGAGCGGGCTTTGTCAGAATTAACAACAAGAAGGACCCAGTTCCTATCAACCCTAGCAGGGCTTTGGGATTCGTGCATCCCAGTGGCGAAATCCACATCCAGGCTTCAGGTGCATGGGTGTCGTGCCCAGGTAAGAGTTTTACTTCATCGACGATGGAGTAATATTAATCATCATCTCATTCAATGCGCTTTAGGCCAGGATAACTCTGCATCGCAATGCATCAGAGGCACCGTTCAGAACGATGCGAGTGGAACCAAGCAGGACAGCTATGGACCATACGATGGCGTGACCATGGGCTGCTAAGATATGTATCTCATCACTGGTCCACTTTTCTTTCCATTTCTTGGCCAACGTTCTTGTCTACTGGGTGGATGCGTTTCTGATGTCCCTTTCGTCGTCTCTTTTTTAATCTCTTCGGCTTGCTGGTGTGAGCGACGAAATTATCTCAGTGCAATCCCTTCTTTGAAACTTCATATTCCGTCACGTTTGTACGGAACTATGATTTATTCTATCTTGCAAACCTCGCAATTGTATGAAGCTATAGCAGCTGCTATCTTCCTTCGAATTGTCACCAACTAAAGCGAGAATGCCATTGAGAGAAAATATAAATATTTTGATTCGTCCTCTGGTTCGCTGACGAATGAGTGGTACTCGGCTATTGCACAAGCCCGATGCCGGTAAAACGGGTGAGGTCGGTGGCACGGAAGTGTTCGGAATCTCCTTTTATGGGCGAAACGTCGTGAAAGAAGATCGGGCCCCCAAGGATTGTCGTCATCCTCTTACGACGAGCTGAACAATTCCGGTAGTAAAGCGGTAAAAGGCGCGCGATTCGAAGTTACAGTCAGACTATGCTGATGAAGATTCGGGAAGGGATGATCAATCGCGACGTTGGTTGTGTAATGTCTTTGGATTTTTCAACCTCGTTGGACGGTACTTAAGGATGAAGAACGATCGTGCTCCAATCTGCATCAAATCACATAACATCTTCCTTTCATACACCAATCCATCCTCATACAAATCACTTCACCAATGGATTCCGTTTCATCCTGCAAACAATTGACGAAGAGCATCTCTGATTCGAGGCTCTTCCAACCTATTCGCGTCGGAAACAAGACACAGCTCGCTCATCGCGTCGTCTTCGCACCTTTGACGCGTTTCCGCGCGAACAAGGCCCACGTTCCAACCGATCTTCACGTCGAATATTACTCCCAGCGAGCGAGCGTACCCGGCACGCTTCTGATCACTGAGGCGACGTACATCTCCCCCAACGGCGCTGGTCAGGACAATATTCCTGGGATTTGGAGCGAAGCTCAGATCGCTGGCTGGAGAAGAGTACGTTTTCTTTTATAACCTATTCATTGAATTTGTAGCTTACGGTACGTCTACAGGTCACCGATGCGGTTCACGCTCGACAAAGTAGCATCTACATGCAAATATGGGCACTCGGACGAGCTGCCGAGCCCGCCGTTTTGGCCTTGGCCGACGACGAGAGGAATCCAGGCGGTCCCTACCCATACGTATCGGCATCGAGTATCCCTCTATCCGACCGCCGCGCGACCGAGCCTACTCCTAGAGCCCTGACGAACGACGAGATCGAGAGCTTTATCGGACAATATCAGCAAGCTGCGAAGAACGCGATCGCAGCTGGTTTCGACGGCGTCGAGATACACGCAGCTCATGGCTACCTCATCGATCAGTTTACGCAGACGAACACAAACAAGCGCCAAGACCAATGGGGCGGGGACGTAAAGGGGAGGACGAAGTTCGCCTTGGCCGTCGTTGACGCAGTTGCCAGCGCGATCGGTCCTGAGAAGACTGCCATTCGTGTCAGTCCTTGGAGCACGTATCAAGGTCAGTCGACTTCAAATTCTCTCCTGACACACGAGCTGAACGGTTTTCATTCAATATAGATATGCGCATGTCCGACGAGGACACTTTCGAGACGTTTTCATACCTGATTCGCTCTATCCGAGATAAATACCCGAACTTCTCGTACTTGCATGCACCGGAACCACGCGTAGCTGGCACTGGTGATCGCCAAGAGGCATCCGGAGAATCGAACAATTTCCTGAAGGACATCTGGCTGAATGGTGCGTGTTGTCTACTACTTCGGATGAAATCTGGTCATTGAAATTTCGTGCAGAGGGTAATCAAAAGCACAACCGAGTATACATTGCAGCCGGAGGATACACTGTTCCTACCGCATTGCACGAAACTGAAGCTCGGGATAACGTTTTGGTGGCGTTCGGGAGGTACTTCAGCTCGAACGTAAGCGAACAAAAATTTTCCCTTCGAAATCTACCTATGCTAACTATCGGTTTCCTGTAGCCCGACTTGGTAGCGCGAATCAAGAAGGGAATCCCATTTACCCCATACAACCGACATCTGTTCTATGTTCCTGAAGCAGCGGCCGGGTACACCGATTTCGAGTTTGCTGACAAGGAGGCAGAGTTGCACCACACGCTTGCAAGACAATTATAACTTCACCCGCATTATTGCGCCGTTAGCACGTTGACCCCTCATATCTTTCCGTGACAGAGTACAATACCATACAGCAATATTTACCTTAGAGCCCAAAGTTCAGAACGGATTGGCCGGTGCTCGTTAATCGAGTTCTTTACAAGTAAAAGCATTTCCTTTTCCTTTCAATGTGATTCATTTCGTAGCTCAAGTCTAGATCGATTTATACAAATTGCAAAGCGGGCCTTTGTCTTTCAGCCTTCCCCAGTTTTCTTTGCTACGCATTAAGCCCAACACATACTTTGCATATTACAGTGAAGGTAGCCATAAATGCGGAGAGTTTGTGAGTTGGAATCATCATACTTAGATATTTCTTCTCGTCACCCGTTCGATTGCAGAAAAGCTTTCGAAGATGTCTATCGCGTATACCAGCGAACGCGTCAATTATCGTAAGTTTTTCAAGTGCCTCGATGGGAGCTTACCCTCGTATACAAAGTTATGTGTCTAATATCAATCTAACACAGTGTGCAAGTTTATCCCGGAAAACTCGAACAATTACAAGTTGACGATGTTGCGACCACAGTGCTTATACGCGATAGTTTTGCCCGGTAACACGAATGACTGCTGTTTCCAAGTGAAAGCATACAGCCGTACGCGGTTTCGACCTCTCCTTCTGAAACCCTCACCCATTATTGTTCTTTTGCATTTACAGTTGAAATTAGAAACCGAAAAACAGGCGAGGTGGACTATGTGAGCAGCAGGGGACACGAAGAGCCGATTGCATTGGAAGACTGTATCGCGAACTGCAAAACATGGTTTCAGAGAAGACAGTTGTCTACTGTCCTAGATTTAATCTCAAGTTTTGAAAGTAGTTACAAGGTAACTAGGAGTGGTCGTAACTACTGACTGCGAATATAATAAGTTGTCGGAAAAGTCCAAATAAAAGAGCTCTGAAAATTGAGGATTGAGAGGACAAACAGACAAACGTATCGCGATCCAAAGTTCTTGTTCGAGGGTCTGTCGACTTTGTCGTTAATTGAGATGTTTATTCATGCAGAGGTGACGTACTCACGACCGACATTTGTAGGAGTTATGCGCGGTCTTCAATCCTTGCTCGAAGCTTAGCTCTGACCGAGCCCCAGTTCCCAAGACCAAAATACTGAGGCAATTCTTTCCATATACGCACTCGTTCTTGTTCGATTGTTTCTTTGATGCCATCGAGACAATCCGCGCACACGCGCTCGTGAAGAGATTGAGTGATCGTCGAACCCGTAAGCTCCCCTAAGTCGATTGTAAAGAATTGATAGCAGTAATCGGAGTGCCACGATTGTTTTTCGACAAAAGGCCTAAAACCAAGATTGTGGTCATATACACATCTTTCCGTAAGCTCGACGAAAGTCGACATGATGCGGGGACCCGCATCTTTCAACTTGTATTGGCCTTCGACGAGGCGCTCCAGCGCGGCCCAACCAGCTGGTGTATCGGAAACGATACGCCGGAGTACAGAGAAGGGTTCGTTGGCGCATGCATAGTAGAGCGCAGGGAATAGATCATCGACCCCCGCCTGAATGGCCGACGCGAGCAAGTGATTGCTTGCGTGACAATTCCCTTCGAAATCATACCTGAAAGGATGACCTTCAAAGATCCCTTCGTATTCCTCAAGCCGCGTTGGAAAAATGCGTGAAAGGTGTTCGATGACGTCGACAAGGATGCCCTGGAAATTGTACTTGCTGCTCAGCTTCAACAAGGCGCAAACCTTGTCAACAGTATGATGTTCGTCATGACTGTTGTAGTATCTTGAAATAATGGGAGTTCGAGATGAGTCAAGTGATAAGAATTATGAAGTGATCGCGCACCTAGATTCGTATATCGTCTTCAGCAAATGCTCGACATCCCTTCCTTCGTCCTCTAATGTAACCATAGGAATACCATCGCAAAGTTCCGGCACGATTCCTACGACTTCCTGCGCTCCAGAGCCCTCGTCGTGCGCTGAGGGTAGACCAAACATGTCTCTGAAGACACTTGACCGCATCGCCAGCACGCTCTTGTGGACACGAAACAGGTACGTCTTCGTTGCCAAAACCACATTCCCGTCCGCGAGCCAAAGTGTTTCGTGCCGTTTCGGCGAGGATAAAGCAGGAGTCATCGCGTCCTCACTTACGTCCATGATGTTTGAGACGAAGAGGAAGGGTGGTACGGCGGCAGAGGAGTTCGTCGTGAAACGTGGCTCGGCAATCCCCGAGTGTAAGTCATTTCGAAGGTATATACGCTAAATTGTAAGAAAGAATTCGTTTTCTCAACACGCGGCCGCGTCTCGCTGTATCATGAGGAGTCTATCCGTACCTCGTCCTCTCAACTGTAATATAGAAACCAAACCAAGAAAACGCAAGACGGATACTCTCGAGCATGAATTGCACGAAATGTCAAGTGCTGCGACATGGGACAACAACAGTTCGAGAGTCTCTATTATTTCCATCACACTCTCTGACAGTAGAGGACGAAACTGTAATGCAAGAGTACGATGAGGAGGTGCATACGTATCTTATTGATATTCTCGAAGTAGCATACTAAGTAGGACGAAGGTTTGCGTGTTAGTTTGAGGCGCCCTTCCATACAATGCTAACTACTCACAGCAGTTGGCGAAGTCAAGCTCTGTCTTCGATCCGCGCCCGAAGGTTTGCACAAACGAAAGCCCAGTTCCCAAGACCAAAATATTCCGGAAGTTTGTTCCATATACGCCCTCGATCGTCTTCGATAGCTTCATCGACACCAGCCAAACACTCTACACACAATCGGTCACGAATGGATTCACTTAGGTCGTATCCTATAAGTTCCGCTAGATCCATCGTCTTGAAGTGGTCGCAATAATCAGGATGCCATGAATGTTCGCCTTCAAAATCCTCAGTTCCACGCTTGTGGTCATTGACACATTTTTCCGTCACTCCTACGAATGTCGACATAATACGAGGACCCGCGTCTTTTAGTGCAATTTGACCTGCGACGAGGCGCTCCAATGCGGTCCATCCAGCCGGTGTGTCAGGTAAGAAGTGCCGAAAACGAGAAAAAGGTTCGAGGGCGCATTCGTAGTAAAGCGCAGGAAATAATTCGTCGATCCCAGCTTGAATAGCTGGTGCTAGCAGGTGATAGCTTGCATGACGACCTCCTTCGAGATCATACCTCATAGGGAGATCGCGGTAGATCGCTTCGTAGTCTTGGAGTCGGTAGGGATAGATTCGCGAAAGATGTTCGATCACGTCAACAAGGATCCCTTGAAAATTGTACTTGCTGCTCAGCTTTAACAACGCGCAGGCTTTGTCGATGGTGTGATGATCTTCATTCGTATTGTAATAGCTGAAGAGGATGTCAAATGGAAATGAGAAATCGCCATGAACATGAAAGAATGATTGCGCACCGTGATTCATATATCGCCTTCAGCAAATGTTCGACATCCTTCCCTTCGTCCTCCAACGCAACCATAGGAATCCCTTCGCAGAGCTCTGGAACGATTCCTGCGTATTACTGTCGTCGTCGTGCGCCGTAGGAAGACCAAACATGTCCCTAAAGACACTCGACCGCATCGCCAGAACGCTTTTGTGGACACGAAATAGATACGTCTTCGTTGCTAGAACCACATTCCCGTCTGATAGCCAAAGTGTTTCGTGCTGTTTTGGAGCTGTAGTTGATATTGGCGCGTCTTCAGAAACGTCCATGATAGTTGAGAGGAAAAGTAAGAGTGGTACGGTCGGAGAAAAGTTTTGTTACTAGTAAGGAGACCGTCTGCTCTGCAAACCGTGCACGACTCGGCAATCCCCGACTACAATAAAGCAACCAACTCGGAGTTGAAATCAAAAAGACAAGTTCTGCGAAATCATCCATCCTCTGAATCATTCGTTACCTTGATCATCTTGAAGAAAGTAAGCTGAGAAGACGAGAGCATGAAAGCAAAGTCAGAGAACTGATTTGGACACGCTTCGAAGGATAATGAAGATAACTGAATAATGCATTCGATAAACAGCTACCAACATTTTGAAATACGAGGATCATATGCTAGGAATTAACGACAGAACTATGATCCACTACCGAAGCCCGCATAACCAAGAAACCCTGTAACAATTGTTAGTACACTGAACGGGACTTGAAAGACAAGCGACTAACCTTAGAGAGCAATATTGAGAACGGCAGCGAGAGAGACGAAGCCGCAAAGCCTGATGCTCGCAATGATGGTGATGATGAGGGGGAGGATGAGCTCAAGCAGACCACCGACGAGGCTGCAGCAGCATCCGGTGAAGGAGCCGAGGATGGCACCGAGCTCGACGAAGACGGAGCCAAGGACGTCAACTTGCACGAAGATGAGGACATGAGCGCAGCAGCCGAGGATAAGCTAGAGAATGAGAAAGGATAGTCAGAAAGGAATCATCGAAAAGAAACGCGAACACTTACGATGAGGATATCAGCAAGGAGACCAGCAACGACGGCGACCGCAACAATGGCGGTGCCATCGACGGCAGCAAGGATGACATCGACGTCCGCGCCAATGAGGAGCTGGCAATCCGCGTACGCGTCCTTGAGAACGACAACAATCTTGGCGAAGACCGCGACGATAACTTCAACCTTGACATCAACGTCAACAGCAACTAGAAGAGAAATCAGCGCTGAGAATAAAGAAAAAAAGACGATTGGTAACATACGAAGCTCATTGCACATGGGAGTAATCTCCGCCTTCACGTCAGTGAGGATGGCAACGATCGACTTGAGCTCGCGCTTCTCAACCTCGGGGAGCGCAAGGTCGAAAGCAGCAGGGGTGCGCGCATGGACTGCAGCGACACCAGCACCCGCAGCAGCGGCGTCGAGGGGCGCAGCAGACGCGAAGATAGAGCACGCAGCAGCGGCGACGGCAGCAAAGATTCCAAAGGAGCGCATTGTAGTAAAGAGTGAGGGGGTTGTCTGGAGGGACGTAAGTGAGAGAGCTGGGAGCTGGGAGCTGGAGACGAAAGCTGAAGACGACGATGAGCCGATGGAGGACAAGACCGCAGAGCTGCCTACCTTTATACCTTCGAGAGGACAACCTAGGCCTAAGGGTCTTCCTCGAATTTTCAAGTGTCGGGCAACATGGCGGCTCGGTAATTTCTCCAGAATGTTTCCAAGCACGGAAGAAGCGCTCGGGTAAGTGTTGCTGTTTGTTTTTGTTGACATCGTGTTCTGTGAAACAAGTGACGGAACTGCAGCGATTGGCCGCGCCCCCCAAGCGAAGCGCTGATGTACGCTGATGCTTCGGAGAGCTAGAAGATATGTCATGATTTATTCAACGCTTATACCTTTTACATAAATTAACATTACGCACTTCCCTTCCCGTCGACGGAACAAACGAAACGGCTAGAGAACGCCGGCGACGAAGATTTTTCGTCGTTGAACAAGCTGACCTCGAAAAGACCTTCTGCTTCTACAGGATATCTCTTAGATACAGGAAAGTAAGTCAGTGCGTTTGAAACTGACCGAAAGAGAGAGCGACGAGCTCGCTGACAGATTCGCAAGTGATCGGTGGACGGTTTCAGCGGGTTGCGTCGTGAAGGCGCCTTGGATCCGCCTTCCGCCTAGCGAGGGTAGGGCGGAGATCTCTGCAAAAATGCCTCAGGTCTTTCCTGCGATTCCCGTTGTCCCGCCGACGCATGTAGCCACTCGAGCACCTCCAGGCCTCGTCAAAAGTCAGTTGTGGTGGGCAACACACGCACTGGCGGCGAACGGGGCAGCATCTTTGGATAAACCAAGAGAATAAACGACGTCTGAATACACGCAGAGAAGGGAAGCCTGAGGTCCTTGCTGGCGAGTGACATCGGCGGATTCGGAATCGTGTGCGTACCTAAAAGTTTTTTTTTCATGAGTCCCAAGACGTACAGCAGCACGATGCATTGGAGAAGTGAACGGACCGAGTTGTATGACAGATATTTCCAAAACCTGTCTCTTGCGCAGCGGCGAGGCGACGCGGTGACGACCAGCTCCCGAATGCGACGTTCTAGCTTCTTCGACGACCAAGGTATGTCAACCGTCGGGCGCGGGGTCAAAGAGGAGACGAAAATATACGCAATGCTCGCTCGCACAGCAGTGATGCGTCCCGACAACGACGAGGCATTTATTTCGACATTGATCTCACCACAATGCATGGACTGAGGACCATCATGATAGCAGTCCGTGAAATCGTACAAATCTGTACTCAGAATGCTTCGAGCAAGTGCAGTTTATCGCAAGAGTCAGTTTATAAACTCGATTGCTTCGACGAATGCATATTTCTATCATAATTGAGGACAAGGTAATACGTCGAGTTGAAAGGTTACTCACTTTCATCGACACTCCAATCTTATCTGCTCCCATAACTTATGACAGAACTTCTGAGGCAATCGACTCCACGCGTATTCCTTCATCGCGTCCAACTGGCTAAGATAATTTGCAGCGCATCCCTCGCAGATTCCGTTTTCCCTCAAATTGATGCCTCTCAAGATGCCACGCTCGTCCAGGTCTAACACGAAAAAGAAGCGCCATAACCCGCACCTAAATTGTCTGGCGACCAGAGTGCGAAACGTCTCCATGCAGCTCGCGACCCCGCACACCCGAACACTAATAGGTAAAGGCGATCCTCCGGACCGATAGGACGGTAAAGATTGCTCAACGATGTGTTGAGACAGCGCGCAGAGCCAGTCACGACCAAGCAGAAGATTCTTCATGCAATCTATGGGTAGAGTTGGAATGAGGTGGATTATCGCCTCGAGAGGGAACCTCGCGCATAGATAGTAAAGGACTGGTTGGATCGAAATGATTTCGAATTTGTGAGCGGCGGCGAGGAGCTCAAAGAGCAGCTTAGGGGAGTTCTTGAGCTCAAGTTCGTGGATTCTTGACGACAGGAATCCCTCCAACGAGGTTGGGAACAAGGAATCCAGACACCGTAGGACATGAGTTCTGATGACGTGAAAGTTGTATTTCGAGGAAATCGAGAGCACGGATGAAAGTGCATGCGCTCTCGTATCTTGAAGCGCTTGCTTGAACCTGATCATTTCGTACGCGAAACTTAGCGGAGAGGATGAAGAAAACGACAGCTTGATACGCACTTGCTGTTGTATAACGTCAGCAGCAGCACTTTGATTTCCTCGTCGCTGTCCCCCGCCATCCTCACAGTTGGTACATCTTCGTTCGCGTCGCCTGATGGCATTTGAAACATGTCTCTGAAGACGGCTGAGTGCTCCGCCAATACGATCTTGTGTACGCGATAAAGATGGATGTCCGTCGAGAGGATTATGTTTCCGTCATCGAACCAGAGAGAATCGTAAGGACTGGACTCCGTCGCCGTATCCCTCTCCCCTCCTGCAGCATCCGTATCTTCTTCCACCTGGTGCATGAATTTTGATGGGCTTTGAAGATGGGGGCTGATGGTCGAGGAAGTCGTCCTCAGACGATCCAGCGTCCGTCCGTTTGGTGATGATGGCACACGTGTAACACGCCCGAAGCCATGAAGCGCGACGCGTAATTGACGCCGACTTAGGCTAACCCGAACAGGGCAAACCGGGGCATCAATGTCGCCGTCGACGCGTCCTTTCATCCTTTCAACTTGGACTATCAGCACTGTCAGCACTCGTCAAAGTCCATCGAATTCGAATTTGAGCCCTGTATTCTCACCTGCTGTCTTTCATAACTACTTCCCAACTATGCCGCCCAAACGTCGTAGAGTAAGCAAAAGCCCGCCGACAAAGGGTTGTGGAGACAAAGGGAGTGCGACGCTCAGCCGTGCCAGTGGACTACGTCAACACGACAAGCTCTGGTTCGACGATGGGAGTATCATCATCGCAACGGATGTTCATCTCTATCGCGTTCACAGAGGCATGCTGTCAAGGTACTCAAAAGTGCTGAGCGACATATTCGAGATGCCTACTGCTGGCGAAACCTCGGACCTTTGGGAGGATGTGCCGATCGTAGGCATGGTGGGGGATAGCGATGTCGAGGTGTACCTTTTACTGAAGGGGTTGTATGACAGAAAGTGAGTGCCAGATGGAAATCGCAGGTCTTCGCGTCCCGCTGAGCTGTATTTTTAGCTTTCGAGATACGTTGCGCGAATACGCCATGCCAGCTATTTCCTCCTTGTTATCGATCTCCTCAAAATACGATTTCCAGGAGATCCGGGCGGATGTTTTGCAATTCTTGACGTCCTTGTTTCCTCGCACGTTGAAAGAATACGAGGCGTCAAAGATTCATAACCGAGAACTCCACCCTGGCGAAATCTTCGAATTGCTCGTCGTCGCGCATCGTTGCGAAGCATTGTCGATCCTACCTCCACTCTACTATCTGTGCTCGAGGTTCCCTCTGGAGACATCGATCGACCATATCCAATCCCTTCCTAAAGACTACGCGAAGCAGCTCTTCCTTGGCCGCGATTGGCTCTGCGAAGTCTCGCAGCATTTGTTCAAACAATCCCTGCAGTCGGCACGAGTCGGAGGGTCATTCGCACCGATATGCAAATACCCGCACTGTCTGGAGAAATTCCGCGCGCAGCTCGCGGAGAAGTACCCAAACGCGCAGCCTGAACGTCGCTTCATGTTTGTATTCGACTTGCCCGAACACGGTATCTTGGAGGATCTCGACATGCAACGCTGTGGGATATGCGAGCCCTGCGAGACGAAGTATTTGGAGATGCTGAATGAAATAAAGAGGTTCGCGTGGAATCGGCTACCCGTGAAGTTCTTGAACATGACATGGGAGGACTTGAGGCGAAAATGATCGAAAAAGGTGAGTAGCTGAGAGGTTGAGCTTTCCTCTGAAATGCAACTCTTAGCCTCCATGAGCAAGGTCATTCGAGGGTGAAGCGCAGCACGCTCGAATTCGTTGTCGAAAAGTGCTGGAATATGTGGGAAGACTGCGAGGCCAAGACTGCGAGGCCAGCCATTACCAGGCAGAAGACCTTCTGTGAAGTCTGCAGGCAGAGCGGGAAGCCGATGGAGCGTCGACGCGAGAGGCAATGTCGCATTGGCGGTGGTGGGTTAATTGGTGACTCCGTACTGGTTGTTGAGGATATGTAGACCATCGGATATGCATTTGAAGAGAGATTCTAGTCCTAAGGGATGAAGTCATCTAAGACTAAGTCCCAATGCGCAATGCGCAATGCACCTGAAATTTAAATTTCCCGCTTCAGTAGGAACGAAATATAAAAGCTTCGACAACGCTCACTTTATGCCTTGAGTAAGTCGTCGTCGTCGTCAAAAATCTCTCGCCATCCTCACAAACGATGCGCCGCGACCCTTCAACTTCTTTTCTCTTGTATACTTCAAGCCTGTCTCTTGAAGCGGACGTTATCGAGAGAGCGTCTCTTTCGTTTGCGAAAGGAGTGGATGTCATCCAATGGACGATGTTTGTCGTCCAATAACCAGCGCTCATCGTACAATCTTGCCACAAGTTGCCAGTGGGTCCGTCGTCGAGTCTCAATCCGGTCCTTTGGCCAATGAGTCGGTCTCTGCGTTTTCTTTCTCGTTTCGTCGACTTTGATGTGTCGTCAAATGTGTCAAGAGATGAGGAAACGAGGATGGTCGTCGTGGTCGTAGTTCAACACGTGTAACGCGCACGAAGCCTTGGCCACGAACCCGTCGAACCGAGTCGCGTCCCTTGAACTCGACCCAACTCGACCCGATCCTCGAAATTTTTCCGTCATCACCTGGAGAGCACTTCAAACTCGAATACGTCGCATCCAATCTGGATAACATGCCTCCGAAGCGTCGAAGAGTCAGCGAGAGCTCGCAGACAAAGGAGGACGACGGAAACAAAGGGAACTCATCGTCCGGACCACGCCCGCACGACAAATTTTGGTACAGCGACGGGAGCATCGTGCTTGCGACGGATGTTCATCTCTATCGCGTCCATAGAAGCATGTTGGCACAATATTCGAAGGTTCTGAGCGATATATTCGAGATGCCCACTGGAGACTCGAACGCGGACTGTTGGGAGGACGTGCCGATTGTGAGGATGGTGGGGGACACCGACGACGAGGTGCAATTTCTATTGAAGGCGTTGTATCACAGGAAGTGAGTCTCATGGAATAACGCAGCCCTTTACATTCCACTGATCACAGTATTTTCAATTCTTAGCTTTCAAAACACCTTGCACGACCTGGAAATACCGGTGATTTCTTCGCTGCTCTCGATCTCCACGAAGTACGACTTCCATGATATCCGAGAGGAGGTTCTACATTTCCTGGAATCCATATTTCCAAGCACGTTGAAAGATTTCGAGGAATCAAGAAAACGTCGCCAAGCACTCTGTCTCGACCAACTCTTCGATCTGATCGTCGTTGCTCATCGATGCGAGGCTTTGTCGATCCTGCCTGCCCTCTACTACTTTTGCGCGACAGTTCCTCTCGCGACGTCAGTCGAAGCCCTTCAAACTCTCCCTAAAGATATTCAGAAGAACTTCTTGCTTGGTCGCGACTGGCTTTGCGAGGTCTCCCAGTATTTGATCAAATTGCCATTGCAGTCATCAAAAATTGGTGGAAATGCAAAGATATGCGGGGTCCAGCATTGTCTGGAGAAGTTTCGCGCACAGCTGATCGAGAAACACCCACACCCAGGCGGACGACTTGATCTTCGCTTCATGTTCGTGTTCGAGGGAACAGATCGCGGTGTCTTGGAGGGTCTCAAGGCAGAGAACAACGGCGCTGGTATATGCAAGTCATGTGAGGCAGCATACGTTGACATTACGAAAAGAGTGAGGGAATGGGCGTGGACAATCCTACCACAGAACTTTCTGAGAAAGAAATGGGAGGATTTAGCTCAAAGTTGATCTGAACGGATGCCGCAGACTCCAAGTCATCCACATTATCTGTCTTCAACGCGAACGACTTGGTTCATACTCCTCCCACTGGCAGCCGGAAGGCCTTCCCCTCTCCCTTTTTTGGAGCAACTCTTGAGTCGGTTCATCCTCGATTCCTGTACATACTTATCTATATTCATACCCTCACATCTTCTCTCTTTGGGATTCAATCGCATCGACGTATGTTACTTACTTGGCACGGAGTTAATTCGACGAATTTCGATCTGGTGGTGCCCACTTTATATTCGAAAATGAGGCATAGTATTGAAGTGATGAGACTGAAAAGAAATCCCTCGTTGCCGCCGTCCCTGATCACCAACTACTTCTTGCTCGACCGTTCGAACCGAGAGAGAGAAGATTGAAAGTGCGTACACATAGCAGTGCAGCTTTTGAACGATCCTGGATTCTCCGAGTCTTCGCAGAACTCTACTTCATCACGACAGTTACCCTTCCTCTGCTGTTTAGATCTTCTCTTCTACAGGTATGATGTCTTGCTAATCTTATCCGTCCAAATTCATAGCCTGACTATTCCATCGACGATGTTGAAAAAAATCGGCTAAACCCGGTTGCTCATTTCCGTATCCAAACGATGCCACAGCGACTCGATTCGAAGACACTCTTCATCCTCGACTCTCGCGCAATAATTCAACTTAACTACTTTTTACTCACGATACTCGAGCATGCCACCGAAACGTCGACGAACAAGCGAAAGCTCGTCGACAGAGAACGGAGGACAGCAAGAAAATGCGACGACGACGGAACCACAACCGCACGATGAGTTCTGGTTCAGCGACGGTAGCATTGTCCTCGCGACAGACATACATCTGTATCGCGTCCACAAAAGCGTGCTGGCGAGGTACTCGAAAGTATTTAGCGATATGTTTGAGATCCCTACTGGAGACGCAAACACGGAATCTTGGGAAGGCGTGCCGATCGTGAGGATGGTGGGGGATAGCGACGGGGATGTGTGCGTGCTGTTGAAAGCGCTTTATGGTGTGAAGTGAGTTGCTGATCGAACTTCATATTCTCTCAAGACTAATATTCTATGCGGTTTCTCAGCTTGCATGTCGCATTGCGCGATTCGTCGATACCAGAGGTAACATCTCTGCTTTCTATGTCCTCAAAATACGACTGTCAAGCGATCCGGGCGGACGTGATGCAGCGCCTGGAATTCTTATTTCCGAACAAGCTAGAAAAGTACGAGGAAGCAAAACTATTCTGGGGTCAGTTTTCTCCCGGCCAGGTCTTTGAGCTTCTACTTGTTGCCCATCGATGTGAAGCTCTATTAATCCTGCCAATCCTATACTATCTGTGCGCGAGGTTCCCCCCGGAGACTATAATCGACCACATCGATGCCCTTCCGAAGGATTACACAAAAGCACTCTTGGTTGGCCGCGACGAACTTCGCGAGATGTCGAATCGCATCACACAACGATCTTTGCTGTCGTCACAGATCGAAGGAGAATTCGAAAGGGGCTGTGGACGCATTGCATGTACGGAGAGATTTCGAGGACTTGTCTCCGAAAGAGACCTCGTGCTCGTCTTTGACATACCCGACTGCGACATCTTGAAGGGCATCCACCGAATTTGTAACGATTGCGCGTTACGGCATAAAGTCTTCGTACGCGACATCAAAGAACTCAACTGGGATGAGCTGCCCGTGCGGTTCCTAGAAAGGAGTTGGGAAGACTTGGGTCGAACTTGAGTGAGTTGGGCGATCTGTGAGTGCTAGTGGTAATGACTGATCATGCGATGTAGGCGGGGCCATTAACGAAACAGAATTCGCGCCGCTGCTGGACTTGGAGGTATGAGTGCGACTCTCGAGATGAAACGGTTTATGGGCTGGAATAGTAAGGCAGCTGGAACTTAGGGAGCGCCTCGAGCACCTCAGGACGTTGGGCTGGGTGAAAGACACGATGTCTGGCAATAACTTGGTGATTTATGAGGAGGCGATGAGGAATGTCGGGAAGAACGAGGTCCGAGAGGAGCTTGGCATTTGCTTACGATTTCGAAGCAGCTTTTTCGTCGTCTTTCGTATATCTTCGTAAGCTCCCTCAAATTTCTTTTATTATTACATCTCAATAGATGTTGACGTGCTCTCCTATCTTTCTTCGCGTCGAGGAAGGTCTAGCTAACAGGCTTATAACGACTCTCCCGGCTCTCTAATACTGTGCGCAGAATTCCCTCTCGAAACCATTGGCAAGTTTTACGTTCTCCCCTTGGACTGTATGGAAAGACTCCCGCCCGGACGCGACTGGCTCTGCAGGTTTTCGTGACGCCTGGCGGAGAAGTCTTTACCGTTAATCTTGAAGGGTTTGCAAAGTTCCGCTATGCGTGGATAAGAACCGAACCCAGCTATTCACACAATTTGAATCTGATCTTTGGGGATTTCTCTTCATCTTCGACGTCCCTGATAGCGATATCTTGGAGGGGATCGATCCGGATATGCGAATCTTGCGCGGGTCTCTTTGTGAGCAAGCTCAATCCGATGAAGGTCTACGCTTGGAATCGACTGCCGCCCTACACATTTCTGGGAGGAAATAAAGTAAAGAAATTTTAAATGAGTGCTTTCGTGAGTTCGGAAACGACGCTCATTTTAAATCTCTGATTCCTGATACTCTTGCTACACCGTATCGATCGGCAACACCCGGTAAACAGAGAACGCGTCTTTCGGGTCTTTGCCAGTTTCTCGTTATACTCAAGCCACATCGTCGACAAACGAATCCATCCAAACTGGCATCTATTACTTCTAAGTCTTGAATATGCCTCCAAAGCGACGAAGGACGAGCGAAAGCACGCCGTCGAACGATGATGGAAACCCCACCGGACCACGGCCTCACGACAAGCTTTGGTTCAGCGATGGAACTATCGTCCTTGCGACGGATGTCCACCTGTATCGCGTTCACAAAGGAATGCTGGCCAAGTACTCGACCGTACTTAACGATATGTTCGAGATGCCTACCGGAGAATCGAACTCGGAGTGTTGGGAGGACGTGCCGATCGTGGAGATGGTGGGCGATAAAGATGAGGAGGTGTCTATTCTACTGAAAGCGTTGTACGAGAGAAAGTGCGTATAAAATGATTGCTTTCGGTCCTTCTTTTGTGCTAACCATGGTGAATAAAATAACTAGCTTCCGGGATACATTGCGAGGATGCAAGACGACAGAGCTTTGTTCCTTGCTATTGATCTCCACAAAATACGACTTCCTCGAGGTTCAAGGAGACGTCGTTCAGTTTCTGGAATCGCTTTTCCCGAGCAAGTTCGAAGACTTCGTACCCTCAAGTGTCGATTGGGGTTCAATGAACGCCTCTGACCTCTTTGAGCTCCTTGCCGTCGCTCATCGATGCGAAACTCTTTCGTTCCTCCCGCTCATATACTATTTCTGCGCAGCTCTGCTCGTCAAAGAAGCACCAGAAGGCCTCCGAATCGTCCCTAATGAATGCATGATAAGTCTCATGCAGGGACGCGATTGGCTTTGCTGGCTCTCACAGTACTTCATAAGGCTGTCTTTACCGTCACCGATGGCAGACGGACAATATGTGTGCGCGTGGAGACCCTCGTCCTGCTTGGAGCACTTCCGCGCGAAACTCAACGAAAGATACCCGGCAGGACAGCATCGTTTCGTCTTCTTCCTCAGTATACCACCCCACGGCATCTTGGGGCTCCAGCAGAATGGGATATGCGGAAATTGCGCCTCAAGATACATACTCAAGGTGGATGAATTCAAAAAAGCTGCCTGGAAGAAGCTGCCTGAAGTCTTCTTAGGGAAAAAGTGGGAGGAGTTGGTTAGAAAGTGATTGCAACGTGCGCATAGGTGAGTGAATTCGCTCTGCAATTGCCTCGTCTCATCTCTGACCTAAGTTATGATTGGCAGTACTGCTCGCAGGATTTATCGGGCTTATAGGAATTAACTTCAAGTACCACATCTCTGGCTCGCGAAGACGCGTGCGCCTTTGGGAATAAGATATCCACAGTGAGGACGGCGGCGATGGGGTCTGGCTGTATTGTCGATGAGGTTCTTCACGATAAACAAGCAGTACTAGTGGCTTGGATGAGAGTCGCTAGGGACAAACGGCCCGTCTCCCACTCGTTGCTCGATTTTTCCGTACTAGACAGGTCTTCCCCGGGCCCTTCGCATCGACTATAGTCGTGGTCCTGGCTCGACTCGGAGGAGGAAGAGGAGCCAGGGCCCGAGTTGTATCTGAATCGTAATTTAAATTTCAGTTGTTTGGATTACTCGATTGTGAAGCGAACATATTTACATGTAATCTAACTTTTTATACTTATCCCTGTTATTGTCAATTGAATACGCGTTTTGGTGTAACGGCCTTCTGCCAGTGCGACTCGACTGCAAGTGGCACGCGCGATTCGGTGTTCTTGAAGCTTGACCGTTGACGCCAGCCATCCATCGTTCCTCAAATTTGAAACTCGAACTCATCTCATTCCGTTAACCACGATCATCGACTCTCGATTATGCCTCCGAAACGACGTGCAGCGAACGAAACCTCATCGACGAAGAAAGCAAAACGCAAAAAGAGCAAGCCATCGGGACCACCACCTCACGACAAGCTCTGGTTCAGCGACGGCAGCATCGTCCTCGAGACGGACGTTCATCTCTATCGCGTCCATAAGAGCATGCTTGCGAAGTACTCGACCGTGCTCAGCGATATGTTTGAGATACCCAGCGGAGACTCGAACTCGGATTGTTGGGAAGACTCGGACGTGCCGATCGTGAAGATGGTGGGGGATAAGGATGATGAGGTGTGCGTATTGCTGGAAGCGTTGTATGACAGAAAGTGCGTAATCGAACGGATAATATCTTTTGTGTACGCCTGCTGACTGCCTTGCGCAATCACTTCAGTTTTGGGGATACTCTTCACGAACTGGAGATACCAGCACTTACCTCCCTGCTCTCGATTTCCACGAAATACGACTTCCAGGATATCCAAGCGGACGTCATGCAATTCCTCTTGACCCGCTTTCCAAACAAACTTGAAGATTTCGTTAAGACGAGGAATCTTTGGAATTCATACGATATTGACGAGGTTTTCGCGCTACTCGTCGTCGCCCACCGAAGCGACGCCCTAAAGATCCTGCCAGCCCTCTACTACCTATGCGCGAGGTTCCCCCTCGAAACAATACTCGATTACCTCCCTACTCTTCCCCCAGACTGTATGAGATCTCTCTTGCTTGGCCGCGACTGGCTCTATGAAGTGGCGCATCGCATAACGCAACGATCTATACTATCAATGCAGGTCGGAGTGCAATCGAGGACCGACGTTACTATGCAATGCTCAGAGAAACTCCGTGCGCGTCTCTCTGAAAGCTCGATCACACTCGTCTTCGACATGCCTGACCGCGGCATTCTGGAAGGCGTCAACGTGAAACACAGCGGGATTTGCAATGGCTGCACCGATAGGTATATAGGTTTGTTAGGTCGTTTGAAAGCGTTCTATTGGGATCATTTGCCCCAGAAGTTCTTGAATAAGAACTGGAAGGAGCTGAACCGAACGTGACTGTAACGAATGTGGAGGTAAGTTGATAGGCAATGCTACATGTATCGCGTCGTGCTAACTGTCGGTGGGCAAAAGATAATTGAGCATCCCGCTTGATTCGAAGGTCTTAAAAGCATAAAAGACTTCTCTACGCCTTCGCGGAAAGGGCATCCTCCTGGAACGGGGTGACGACGATATAGGAGCGCTGGTTCTGAAACGGCGAAAAATTCGTCGCTGAAGGGCTTCGTATCCGTCGCGCGCGCAAATGTGCGTCTTTGCGATGACGGATGCTAAGAGGGGCCGCTGGAGCACTGGAGAGCTCCTTGAAACACTTAGGCGTCATGGACGACTACGCTGGACGCGCGCACACGACGGGGCGAGGAAACGGAGCAGGCACAAAGCTTGGATACGTATCATACTTGCATTCTCGCGCCTTCTTGATTTACCTCCTGTCTGAAATATTCAGATTATATATTCATCTTAAATATGTGGCTTATATAAACCGACACCGTATTTTGCTCTCGAAGATAGACACTGCAGGAATGACTTGAATCCGTTATATTTAGGTCGAGCGAAATCCTGTAACGTCGCGTCGCCCGATTGCCCTGGTCTTCGCGCCGCCCTCGAATCCCTTACCCTCAGACGCGTGCGGAAGTTGAGTTGCAAGGGCGACCACTTTATTCGTATATACCAAGTGCATATTCCTTCAAATTCAACGTCTCTTGGGAATCGACGACGCCTTTATAACTTGAGTCGAGGCGAAGCAACAGCAAAGCAGAATTACTCACCTATTTGTGGATGACAACTATTTGTCGCATAACTCCTCCCATTTCTTCCTCATGAAGAACACAGGCAGATTGTCCCAAACTTGCTTCTTCAGATCGTTCAACCCCTTTGCATATGCCGAAGCGCAGAGGTTGCAAACCCCACTTTGTTCCACGCTGAGACCCTCCAAGACACCGCGCTCAGGCTGGTCCAAGATAAAGATAAAGCGATCTAGTGCATATTTCCCGTCGATTTTTGCACGGAGTTTTTCCAGACAATGACTCGGGACAGTTCGGCATGTCTTCGAAAAAAGTCCATCCCCCCTCATCGCCTGCATTGTCCGCACCGATAAACCTTGAGACATGCAACAGAGAACATCGCGGCCACGTAAGATATTTTTCATGCATTCCTCCGGAAGAATATGGAGCCTTTCGAGTATCGAATTGATGGGGAAAGTTGCGCACAAATAGTAAACGGTTGGCAGGATCGATTGAGCTTCACATCGATGAGCAACAACCAGCAGTTCGAAGAGTCCTTTGGAGAACAGATTTGACCAAAGCCTCTTTGATATCCCAAGGTTTTTAAATTCGTTCGGAAAGAATGATTTCAAAGTTCGCAGAACGTCTGCTCGAATGCCATCGAAGTCGTATTTTGTGGAGATTGAAAGTAACGAAGAAAGCGCCGCTATTTGGTAACCGCGCAACGTATCTCGAAAGCTAATCATTTAATGTAGAGCACTCAGAGACGACCGAAGGAGGAAGACAGTCATTTGAAACTCACTTCCTGTCGTACAACGCTTCCAACAACACGGATACCTCGTCGTCCTTGTCCCCCGCCATCCTCACAATCGGCACGTCTTCCCAGAACTCCGTGTTCGCGTCCGCCGTAGGGATCTCCAGCAGATCCTTAAGAATCTTTGAATGTTTCGATAGCAGGCTTTTATGGACGCGATATAGATGAACGTCCGTCGCAAGCACGATGCTTCCGTCGCTGTGCCAGATATCTTTGTGCGGCTGCGCCGAGCTCTCTTGGAAACCTTCATCTTTCGCCGGTAAGCTTTCGCTTGTCCTGCGACGCTTCGGAGGCATAATCGGAAATCGTACGCAGTAGAAGTTGGATTGGATTGGATTGGATGGTTCGAGTTTCAAGGAAGAGGAAGAGAAAGAAGTCAAAGGCTTGATCGCAGCCACGCGTGCGCGCGTGTCTCATGTTTGTCCCGGTGGGCGTTGCCGTATAATAAGCTAAATTTCTTCTGAACAATTTATATTATACCAAGCGTATGTAAAGCCAACAGGGATTAATAATTGAATCAAGACGAGGGAAGAAATCCGAAGTAAAAACCAGCTGTCCAGAGAAATGGGTTTGTATAAGTACGAAGGAGGAGGAACGGAAGTTCAATCAGGAAGGGAAGTTCAATCAGAAACGGAAGACGAATGGGACATCATGAACCCAAAGTTGAGGGAGAGAGAGAGAGGAGGAGGTTACCTTGAAGCCATATTATCTTGAGAAAAGATGACGCAACGGCAGAGGAGGATTACTCACCTAATAGTATACGCGCATTGCAACTACGGTGTACATATCTCCTCCCACTTCTTCCCTAAGATAACTTCGGGTAACTTGGTCCAGGCGGATCTTATGAGCTCATCCAACCTCTTTAAGTAGCTTGAAACGCAGTTCTCGCACACTCCGTTTGGGCGACTACTCGTACCCAAAACACCGCGTTCTTGCATGTCGAAGATGAAGAGGAAGCGCTTTGTTTCTTCCGGATACATCTTGTCGAGGAGCACGCGGAGCTGCTCCGAACAGTACGAGGTTTCGTTTTCGCATGTCGATGTATCGTTTTCTTCCGCCTTCGATGGTTGCAAGGTCAGCTTTACCAAACTTTGGGAGAGTCCACAGAGCCAATCGCGGCATCGCAGGAGACGTTTCATGCATTCGTTTGGGAGCTTGTGGAGAACTCCGATGATGACTTCGATGGATGAATAGCTAGCGCACAGATAGTAAAGGAAGGGAAGGATTGACAGAGCTTCACATTTATGAGCCACGACAATTAGCTCGAAGAGATGTGCGTCAGGTATTCCGTCCCAAATTTCGTCGGACGCTGAAAGATTTTCCTGCTTGTTTGGAAATGCTGTTTCCAGGAACCCCATCACTTCTGCTCGAATGTCAACGAAATCATATTTTGTGGAGATCGCCAGCAAGGAACAAAGTTCTGGTGTCTCTAAGTCTTTTAACGAATCCCGAAAGCTATTTGTGTCGAACATCACAATCGATGTAAGAAAGCGTAGTGGAAGAAACTGTTTCTATACTCACTTTCTCTCAAATAATGCTCTCAATAGCACAGACACCTCTTCGTCCTTGTCCCCCACCATCTGAACCATCGGGACGTCCTCCCAGCACTCCGCCGCGCCTCCCGTGGGCATTTCAAAGATATCACTGAGGACTTTCGAATACTTCGCCAGTATTCCCTTGAAAACACGATACAAGTGGACATCAGTCGCGAGGACGATATTCCCGTCGTCGAACCAGAGCTTGTCGTGAGGTTGTGGTGCAGTGCGTTTTCCATCATCGTTCGACGATGAGCTTTCGCTTGTTCTGCGCCGCTTCGGAGGCATGGTCAAAGATTGAGCGAGGGTAGAAGATAACGGATTGGATGGATTCGAACTTCGAGGAGGAGGAAAGGCGAAAAGACTTCGAAAGTGGAGGCTCGACCACGGGCTACACGGCCATCGCAGACGGATCATCCGGATCAGCCAGTATTGGGAGTTGCCGTGCATGACTTGCAATCACTCTGGATCTATTTCGTCAAAAAGAAGGAAAAAAGAAGGAAGTCTGAATGCGCATTGGAATAGCTTGTAATCCTATGAATGAATACTCTATATAGTGGGTGTGAGTGATGTGAAAAATCAGGTTGAGGGTATAAACGAGTGAAAATAGTTTCATCATATACGAAGGCGTAGTAAGAAAAGGGAACGTAAGTAGGCTGAGAGGCATCGGAAAACGAATGGCGGGTGAAGCGTGTGCCGACGACGACGATGCGTTCCTCCTTATGTAGACACCGTTACTCTGTAGCTTTATATCATCCGACCACCTTAGTCGTCAATAGTCGTTATCCTCCCCGCGAGTCGCGACCACCTTGCTCCCAATGCGAACGGTGCCTGGGCTGTAAAGACGTTCATGTATTACGAATACTTCAAGTGTAACTTCCTATAGATTCAATCTGCTCCGAGATTGGACTTTGATCATCAGAACTTAGTCGAGACGGAACATCGAGTAGAATCACTCACCTGCGAAAGCATTGCGACTACTTTCTACCAAGCTCCTCCCATTTTTTCCCAAGAAAAACCACAGGCAGCTTGTCCCAGGCGAAGAGCTTGTGATCGGTCAACCTATTTATGTAACTCGAAGCGCACCCGCTGCAGATTCCACTTTGTTCGATGTTGAGACCCTCCAAAATTCCGTGGTCAGGAACGTCAAAGATGAAGATGAACCCTTGGCGATGCGTTACTGGGTACTTCTTCTCGAGTTGCTCTCGGAATTTCTCCAGGCAGTATGAGGATCTACATATCGGTGATTGCTTTCCTCCAATCTTCGATGCCTGTAAAGACCGTTTTATTATTTCTTGAGACAGGGCACAGAGCCAGTCGCGGCCTCGCAAAACTCTCTTCGTGCATTCCTTGGGGAGTATATGGATTTCCTCGATTATTGTATCGATAGGGAAAATTGCACATAGATAGTACAATATCGGTAGGATCAAATGGGCCTCGCAACGATGAGCAACGACCAGTAGGTCGAAGAGCTGGCTGGCGTACATTGGTTTCCAAAGCATCTTCGACGCCCCAAGTTTTTTGAATTTGTTCGGGAATATAGATATCAAATGTTGCATGACGTCTGCTCGAATATCATCGAAGTCGTATTTCGTGGAGATCGACAGTAAGGACGATAGCTCTGGCATCTTAAATCCTTTCAACGTGTCTCGGAAGCTGGTGGATTTAGGCAACATGGTCACCAATTTATAACATTGGAAGCAGAAGCTCTATACGCACTTTCTGTCATACAACGATTTCAACAGCACGGAAACCTCGTCGTCCTTGTCCCCAACCATCCGTACCATTGGAATGTCCTCCCAGCGCTCCGCCTTCGCGCCTCCTGTGGGTATTTCGAATATATCGCTTAGTACTTTTGAGTACTTCGCCAGCATCCCCTTATGGACGCGATACAAGTGGACATCTGTCGCAAGGACGATACTTCCGTCGTCGAACCAGAGTTTGTCGTGAGGTTGAGGTCCCGACGTCGTACCCCTTTGACGTGTCGACGGTACCCCTTCACTTGTTCTTCGACGCTTGGGGGGCATAGGCGAAAAGATAGTGCTGCGATGTATGAATTCGTTTCTCGGTGTTGATAGTAACTGACGGACGACGGTGGGCGTTGCGGAGAAAAAGCCAACGCGCTGAAAAAGACGCGTCCCGCACCTCTTTCGATTTTCGGGCGTTGCCGAAACGGCGACACACTTTTATGCACCTCGTACTTTCAGCTCAACGAAACATGATTTCAATTAAGCGTATCAGAGTTACAAACGAGTGAGGCTTGGTACAAGCAAATGAACGCCGATTCCGTACATTCTTCATGGAAATAAGTAGTACGACTCCGATCGAATTCCAGCCCCTTCTCTTCTCGCCTCGACACCCATCAAATTTTCAATCTTCATAAGCCTTTCCCCCAGCGATACGTCGGGTCATTATAGGCCTCATAAGTGTCGTCCGATCGGTGGCACGCGTGCATCAGCCGATCACCTTCGTCGTCGTCTCACCTCCTAAAAGGCGTATAAAAGTGGAGAACGAAGAGAACAATCCTTATAGATCAAGAGAACAGCGAGTAAATCCTTCATTTAACAATTATCAAACAGAGCGGCGTGACAGAGGGTCAAATTCTCTCACCTAGTAACCCATCGCGCTTACGTTTGACGTAACTCCTCCCATGACTTATCCAAAAACTGTTCAGGTAAAATTTCCCATGCAGCCTCCTTCGTCCACTTTACGATCTGGATGTGTTCCTGTTCGCAAACCTTGCATATTCCACTATGCACATCGAGTCCCGCCATGAGTCCCCCGTTGTATAGATCAAATATGATTTGGAAAGGCTGATCGGGAAGCAGCGCCAGAAACCTCTCCAGGCACTCAGGGTGTCTGCATATTTTCGCAGTTTGCTTCGGTCGTAGAGATATTCTTTTCAAGTCATGTGAAATGTCGCGGAGCCATTCCCGGCCGAGTAAGAAGCTTGTGAGGCGATCTTCTGGCAGATCTTGGAGGTATCTAAAGGCTACTTCAAGGGGACATCCTGATAACCGATAGTACATGGCCGGCAGGATCAACAGAGCCTCGCATCGATGCGCAACGACAACTAGCTCGCAGACGTACTTAACGAGGTGTCGTTTCCAAAGTATCTTCGCCTCTTCAACCTGTTCGAGCTCGTTTGGAAACAAGGTTACGAGGCGCTTCATAACGTCAGCTCGAATTTCATTGAAGTCGTATTTTGTGGATATCGAGAGTAGGGAGGAAAGTGTGGGCAATTCCAGTCCGCACACCGTATCTTGGAAGCTTGTTGTTTCGTAAATTATGGTTAGGAGCGAAAGAGCATGTCGTTCGTTTTTTGACTCACTGTCTATCGTACAACGCCTCCAGTAGAGCCGAAACCTCTTCGTCCTTGTCCCCCACCATCTGAACCATCGGGACATCCTCCCAACGCTCCGTGTTCGCGTCTCCGGTAGGAATCTCGAACATGTTGTTGAGCACCATCGAGTGCTTCACCAGCATTCCCTTGTAAACGCGATACAAATGGACTTCCGTCGCCAGGACGATGTTCCCGTCGTCGAACCAAAGCTTGTCGTGAGGTTGTGGTCCAGTGCGTTTTCCATCATCGTTCGACGATGAGCTTTCGCTTGTTCTACGACGCTTCGGAGGCATATTCAAGAAAGAGATGTGGAAGATGATGCGATGGATGAATCTGTTCTCGACGTCGACAAAAGACGGATGACGACGGGCGTTGCAAGGGAAAGAGCGAACGCGCTCAAAACGACGCGTTCCGCGTCGCGCACGTCTTCCGGAAGTTGCCGATATTGCTGCGGTTTCCTTCTCCGAGTTCTCGTACCTTGCACCTCTTCCTCGACGAAATATAATTCTCAGTTACACGCATCAAGATCACGAACAAGTGAATCTTGCTATCAGAAGGTGAACACCGATACCGTACAACATTCATGGAAGTAAGTAATACGACTCTGATCGCATCCTAGTTCCTTCTCCTCCCTCCTCGACCCTCACAAATTTTATCCTCATAAATCCCCTCCCCCAGCGCTATGTCGGGCCATTGTAGGCCTCAAAGCTGTCGTCGGAAATACCGGGAAAACGTGCGATTGGTGGCACGCGTGCATGGACCGATCACCTTCGTCGTCGTCGTCCCCCATCCCAAAAGGTGAATAGAAATTGGGACCCAAGAAAGAAAATCCTTATAAATCAAGAGAACAGTGAATACATCCTTAAACAATCATCAGACAGAGCGGTGCGACAGTGAGTCAATATCACTTACTTAGTTATCCGTTGCAATCACGTTCGACGTAACTCCTCCCATGTCATATTCAAAAACTTCACCGGTAGATTTTTCCATGCATCCTCCTTCGCCTTCTTCAAAGTCTGGATGTAATCCTGTTCGCAATTTTTGCATACCCCACCATACATTTCGAGTCCCTGCATGAGGCGTCGGTCGGGGAAGTCAAAGACGATCACATTAGGGTCTTTGGGGAGCCGCGCCCGAATTTTCTCCAGACACTCTGGATATCTGCAAATTTTTGCATCCTGTTCTCCGGTCCGGTTCGACTGTAGGGACACTTTTATAAAGTCGTGTGAGACCTCGCGGAGCCAGTCTCGGCCGAGTAGGAAGATCGTGAAGCGATCTTGTGGCAGAGCATAGAGGTATTTGATAGCTTGATAGAAGGGAGCCCTAGATAACAGGTAGTAAAGGAACGGCAGGATCAAAAGGGCATCGCATCGAAGAGCAACGGCAACTAGCTCGCAGATGTCCTTGACGAGGTGTGGCCTGTAGCTTTTTTTCGCCTCCTCAAGATCTTCAAATTTCGTTGGAAACATGGACTCCAAGTAGCTGACAACATCAGCTCGGATTTCAAGGAAGTCGTATTTTGCGGAAACCGACAGCAAGGAGGAAAGTTTTGACAGCTTCAGTCCGCGCACCGTGTCATGGAAGCTTATTGATTCGTAAGATATAGTCAGCGGGATCGAAAGAGCATGACATGCGTTTGTGACTCACTGTCTGTCGTACAACGCCTCCAGGAGAATCGAAATCTCCTCATCCTTATCCCCCACCATCTTCACGATCGGTACATCCTCCCAACGCTCCGTGTTCGCGTCTCCAGTAGGCATCTCGAACATATCGTTCAGCACCGTCGAGTGCTTCGCCAACATGCCCTTGTGAACGCGATATAGGTGGACATCCGTCGCAAGAACGATAGTTCCGTCGCTGAACCACAATTTTTCGTGAGGTTGTGGTGCCAACGACGTGACCTTTTGACGTTTTCCATCCGTCGACGGTGAGCTTTCGGTGGTCCTGGGACGCTTCGGAGGCATATTCAAGAATGAGGTTCAGTAGATGCTGCGATAGATGGACTCGTTTCGCGACCTCGACAAATGACCGACGACGACGGGCGTCGCTAGGAGAAAAGCGAACGCGCTGAAAACGACGCGTTCCGCGTTCCACGCGTCTTTCGGGCGTTGCCGATCAGCGACCGATTTTTTTTTCATAGGAACGAAATGAGAAAGCACCTCTAATACTGAGTAAAAGCATGCTCAAGCGAACAGAGAGATGTATAAGATGAGCGACGCGTCCAAAAATCGAAAGAAATTGCATCTTGAATTCGAACGGCCCTTTCCTCTCTTCCTTCCTACTCGAACCTCAGTCTTCTCCAACGTTCCCCCTCCGAGTCCCTTCCGGCAGCTCTATAGAGCTTGGGAAGCTTCTTTTGTCTGGTATCCGAAGCAATGAGGGACCATCTATCGCGGATGGGGAGCGTCCGAAAAAAACTTCCTTGAAATGCCATCTCGCCCTTCCGCATGTTCCAGTTCTTTCCTTCAAGATCTATCGTACTGCCAGTGGGAGGACGGAGCTGATTTATTCCGCTCAGATTTAGTGAAAGGCGTCGATGGGCTCCTAAATAGCAGTGAAATTAGGACAGGAAAGTGCATCAGCTATGTAACTCACCAAATACTTGTTCGACATTCTCCCTACTTTAGCTCCTCCCATTTCTTTCCTAAGAATTTAAAAGGAAGCTGGTTCCAAGCGTCTTCCTTGATCGAGTCCAACATGTTTCTGTAATGCGTAGCGCAGCCTCCACAAATGCCATGAAGTTCCGGGTCGACGCCATTCAGGATACCGTTCTCCGGAAAGTCGAAGACGAACAGGATGTGCCAGGTATATTCTTTAAGCAGTTCTGATAGCGCATCTCTGAATTTGTCCACGCAGCGCGCAACACGGCATACTCGAAATCTGTCCATAATCCTTACGGCAGGAGACGAGTACTGGACTATGCGTTGCGAAACCCCACAGAGCCAGTCGCGACCGAGCAAGAAATTCTTCATGAAGTCTGTAGGGAGAGTAGGGAGCATGTGGACTGTTGTCACGAGAGGGAACGTCGCGCATAAGTAATAGAGGACCGGTAGAATTATTTGCACCTCGCATCGATGGGCCACGACGATGAGGTTGAAGAGAGATTCCGCACAGGGAGTTTGCGTGTGGTAATCCGACGCCTTGTATTTTTCGAACGTACTCGGGAACAGAGATGCCAAGTGCGCTATCACGTCCCTTCGAATCTCGTTGAAGTCATATTTCGAGGAAATCGAGAGCAAAGCTGTAGCCTTGGATAGTGCCATCGTTCGAAGTACATCTTTCAAGCTAAGGGACCGTAGAGGCATTTAGGTAGGATCAAGAGATAATAAATTTCAGTTGACACTCACTTCATTCCATACAGCGCCTTCAGTAACACGCACACCTCCTCATCGCTATCCCCCGCCATCCTCACGAGCGGCACGTCCTCCCACCGATCCGCCTCAACGCCAGCAGTAGGAATCTCGAACAGATCCTTGAGTACCTTCGAGTGTTTCGCTAGCATGCTCTTATGGACGCGATATAGATGGGTATCCGTCGCCAGTACAACGCTTCCGTCGCTGTACCAGATGTCGTCGTGTGGTCGTGCCGAGCTCGCTTTTGGTCCTCCTCCATCCTTTGGGTCAGTGGTTTCGCTTAGTCGACGACGTTTCGGTGGCATCTTCGAGTTTCAAACGCGAAGAGCTGCCGACAATGTCCAAGAAAAGAGGGGAAATAAATAAAAGGAGCGTGGACAAAGGGAAGTTAAGGGACTCTTGCAAAAAAAACTTCTGTGCACCGCAGAAGCGACCGCCGGGTTTAGCCGAGTGACCCCGAGCGTGTTTCTGGCTTCAGCAGAGGATAAAAATTCGTTATCACGCTAAAACAAATATATTCACCGATACACCCAAGCAAAAAGAATGTTAGATATGTACGAAGAGATAGACAAATAATGACAGGCTATAAACAAACTTCACGATCACTATCCTGGTCCTTACCTCCTCTCCTCGCCCTCGCATTTCTCCTGATTCCTCTTCAATATTGCGTTTTCTATCCGAACCAACTTCTCAAGGATTTCAAGGCGCTTGGGAAGCACGAATGATACTTCAGCTTGTGCTGCGCGCCCCTCACCCCCCATCATCTCGATGAATCCTTCTCGAGCTTCAATAGCTAGGGGTCCAAGTCCAAAAGCAAGACGGCACCTGTTTCGACCGCTGCCTCGCGTATATGACACGGGTTGCTTGCCTTGGGTTTTGTCGTCATCTCCGTAGGTCGCCTACGCGCGAAGTGGATGAACATTGGGTGCGGGGAGACTCGTATGCTCGCGCTGGTGATGCACTGCACGCAAATCTCTTTGACTCAAATCCTACCCTTCGAAAGTCAAAACGCCATCGCAAAAACAAAGCTTGACACCTCACCTCATTCACTGCCATCATCACGACTCATCTCTTCCCAGCTCTTGCCTACGAGCTTCTTCGGCAAGATTTCCCATGCGCCTCTCTTCGATCGGCCCACCAGGTCAATGTACTCCGAAGCACAGGTATCGCATATCGCGCTGTGCGCCAAATCGAGGCCATCCAAGATACCTCTCTCTGGTAAATCGAAGACGAATTTGAAGGGGCTCTCGTTGAGCTGCGCGCGAAACGCCTCCAAGCACGGCGAAGAACTGCAAATCTTTAAATTTTCGCCTCCTGTCATCTTCGATTGCAAGGCCAGTTTCGATATACGATACGAGATGTCGCGGAGCCATTCGCGACCGATCAAGACTCCTTTCATGCATTCCATCGGTAGAGTGGGGAAGAATTCGAAGGATGTTTCGAGAGGTGACCGCGCGCAGAGGTAGTAGAGAACCGGCAGGATTAGCGTGGCATCGCAACGATGCGCAACGGCAAGGAGCTGAAAGAGCTGGTCGTTGGGGGGTGCTTGCTTGTGGATTCGTGATGTCTCGTAGTCCTCGAGTTTGCTGGGGAATAAAGACGTCAAGAACTCCAAGACATCTTCTCGAATGTCGTGGAAGTCGTATTTGGAGGAAATCGACAGCAGGGCGGAAAGTGCTGGCAATTTTAGTTCGAGTAATGAATTTCGAAAGCTGAACGTTTCGTGACGAATATTCAGCAGATAGAAAGGCGCATATATATGTCTAGAACGTACTTTCGGACGTATAATGCCTCCAACAACACAGTAACTTCCTCGTCGCTGTCCCCCTTCATCTTCACGAGCGGCACGCCTTCCCAAGTTTCCGCGTTCGCATTTCCATCAGGTTCGTCAAGCATATCGCTGAGAGCTTCCGAGTACATCTCCAGCATGCTCTTGTGTACGCGATACAAGTGAATGTCTGTTGCGAGCACGACGCTTCCGTCGCTGAACCAGAGCGTGTCGTGAGGTCGTAAGCTAGATGTCGAGTCCCTCTGGCGGGTTTTGCCCTTCGTTTGTGATTTCTCGTTTGTCTTGCGTCGCTTTGGAGGCATTGTGTAGAAAGAATTCGGTCAAATGGGGCGGAAAGAAACAAAGAATGGCGGGGTAAGAACTTCAAAAAGCTTCAAATTTGGCGTTGTCCGCCCGCTCGCCATGACGTTCGGGTATTGCCGCCTGTGTCACTGGCAAGTCGCCACGGAGGCAGGAAGAAACGAAATCACGACGCTTTCAAAAAAGAAAAACAAAAGTGTGCCGGACGATTGTATACATACGAGAGCACTGCACCGGTAAGTAGTTCCAAAGAATTAGCCATAAATAAGATTTATCTACTTTCCAACCTCCGAGTCTTCCTTCCTCCTGTTCCAGCCAGCACTCATATGTGCCAGTGCTGCGTCGTTTATCCATTGCTTTATCAATCTTCTCTCGCGGACCTCATTCATTATAGTCACATTGTGACTTCGCACGTATCTAACCCCTCCCCCCTCCTGGGTCTCGGAGGAGAGCAGACGTCAATAACTGTAAGAACTGATGAGGACGGGACGAAGCATCTACGAAGCATAACCACTCACTGGCATTCATGGCGTAGCTGTTGATATCGCTTTTTTACGCAGCTCCTCCCAGCTATTGCTTGTGAACTTTACTGGCAGCTCGTCCCAATGCAACTTCTTGAGATTCCGTATCGTGTTTACGTGCTTTTTCGCGCAGTCTCCACATATTTCACTCTGGTTCATGTCGAGGCCCACCAAGACTCCACGGTCGGGTACGTCAAAGATAAGCGCGAAGGGCTTGACGGAGAGTTGTGCTCGGATTTTCTCTAGACACTCTGGGGATCTGCATATCTGATTAACGTGGTTCAGCCCTCCGATCTTCGTCGACTGCAGAAATCGTCCTCTCAGGCGATGTGAACACTCCAGGAGCCAGTCGCGACCAAGTAAGAAATTTTTCTGGACATCTTGGGGGAGCGCTTGAACTGCTCCGATTGATTTCTCTAGAGGGAATCTCGCGCAAAGATAGAAAAGGGTTGGAAGGATTAAGAGTGCTTCGCAACGATGAGCTACGGCGAGCAGCTCAAAGGCGTGAGAGGGAAGGAAAGACTCCCAAAGTAACTTCGCTGCCCACATCTTTTCGAGATTGTTCGGAAATATGGACTCCAACCGTTGTATTACGTCCGCTCGCATGACTTTACAGTCGTACTTCGAGGATATAGAAAGCAGAGATGTGACTTCCGATAACGTCAGTACATGCAACGCAGGGACTTGCAAGCTAGATGAGCACATAGCTGGATTAGTTTCGAATGGCCCTCTGACATGACCGGTACTCACTTCACGCCATAGAGTGCTTTCAACAGCATGTAAACCTCTCCATCGCTGTCCCCCACCATTCTAACGATCGGTACGCCCTCCCAAGATTCCATTTCGGCGTCTCCCGTAGGGATCTCGAACAAGTCCCTTAGCACCTTTGAGTACTTCGCCAGCATGCTTTTGTGTACACGATACAGATGGACATCCGTCGCGAGGACGATGCTTCCGTCACTGAACCATAGCTCATCGTGTGGTCGTGATTGCGTCGTCGGGGTCCCTTCAAGTTGCTCTTCGCCTTCATCACCAGCCTTTCTTCTTTCGTTTAATCTTCGACGTTTTGGAGGCATGTTTAGGGATTCAGATGGTGAGGAGCGGTCAAATGGGCAGAATGAAGATATGATCAGTTGAAGGTCGACGCCTGAGGTCGATCGTGCCCATCCGTGCCAGACGACGCTCGCCGGACATTGCCGACGCGTCAAATCCGAAATCGCAAAGAATTCAAGCTGCAGGTTGAAAGTCGACGGACAGTGTCTGCGCGAAAGAGTTTAGAGCAATATCGTTTGGTGTTTCATTTCATAGGCGTCAATAAGCGAATTCGAATAACCGAGAATACTAGTAGAAAAGAATTAACCGCCATCCTTCCTCTTCCTTCCTCATGTCCTCATTCGACGATCCTCGTACCTCAAAACCTCTCATGGCCTCATCTCGATACATTAAGCTACCACTATATGAAAGACTTGAGATACATATAAATATCAAGAAAAAGAGGCGAAACGCAATAAAGAAATGTGTAGACTTTGTAGAGAGTCGTAAATGGTACGAACAGTGAGATACAATAATTTGCACACCCGAGCGCCTACTGAACGTCAGCACTGCGTTAGCTGCTATGATACTACGATGAAAGTAAGAAAGTCATTAAGGAGGAGAGAAAGACAACGCAACACCCTCCGGGCATCCGCCCCTCTCACTTCCTTTCCACTCACTCGCATTTCCCGGCTTCATGATCTCCCGGCAATGAGTGCCGAAAACGTTTGCGTTTCTAAGCGCCTCTTTCAAATCGCCCCGGAGACGGAAGAAACGAAACCACGACACTTGTAGACGACAATAATGACAACACTGTCTCGGACGGTATACCATACGAGAATACAGTCATTACCCGCTCATTGAAACACCACTTCTTGATATCGTATTTTCTTCCCAGAGAAATCCTTATAATTCGATTAAAAATTTAAGCATAATAATAGAGCACTCAAGCAGCATTGTTCCAAGTTTCATGCAGATTGGATCGCACAAACAGATTTTATGGGTGTCTCGAGTTTCGGACACGGATTTGGCCTCAACCACTCAATGATACACCACGGTTCCCACGGTAGTTTCTCAAATCCTGTGCTTCAATATACAGATAGATATATTCTGGTATACGTCTAGAAGGTGCTCGGAAGTCTTCTGTGATCTCCAGAGCTTGATTCATAAATTTATCGTAGCTCTGTGGAGAGATATGAGGCAAATACTGTTGGTAGCTTTTTGGCTTCACACGGCTCTTCATCCACATTTCTGTTCGCAAAGTCTCACCTATCGCACCTACTTCCACTTGAACTGCGTAAGCTTGTCTGCGTAAATGCCCTCGAGTTTATGAAGGCCAAAAACATACAATATCCTGCAATACAGAGAGCCAAACGAATATTTAATGTATTTATGAGGCATTTCTCGCTTTGGGAAATACCCCACTTTGAGAGTCTTTCGGCAATATCTTTCGCAAAACCGCATAGAACCTCACCAAATTTTGCATACATACTGTACATAGATTGTATTGACACGTAACATCGAAAGAATTGAAGATGTTGAGTTGGAAAGCGAAAAAACCGGGGGTGTCTCGTTGACCGGGGGTGTCTCATTGAGCGGGTAATGACTGTACTGCACCGGTCAGTGATTCCAAATAATTAGCAATAGATCGAAATTATTTTCAATCCATATTTTCCTTCCTTCCCCCCATTATTTGCCTTGGTGAGTTTACACTCACCGACTTCGCTCGCTGAGATCTTAATATGATTTTGCAGACGTCCAGTCTCTCTTTTATCTCGCCGGAGAGGGAGAGCAGACGTGGCCTGCTATCGACAATAACTGCGTTTGCTGCAACTTGAAGGACAGATTAGGACGGACAGCACATTTGCGATGTATAATCACTCACTAGAATTCACGGCTCAGCCGTCGATATCATTTGTTTTACCCAGCTCCTCCCAGCTCTTTCCTAAGAACTTCATCGGCAAATCATCCCAGCCCAGCTGTTTCAAGCCGCCCATCAAGCCAATGTGACGATCAGCGCAGTCTTCACATATTTCGCTTGTTTTCACGTCGAGGCCTTCCATGACGCCATTGTCAGGTATGTCGAAGATAAACGCGAAGGGCTGTTCGGAGAGTTGCGCACGAAATTTCTCCAGACATTTCGAAGATCGACATATCTTCGAATTTTGTCCTCCGACCCTCGATGATTGCAAAGAGCGTTGTCTTATGGCATGAGAAGAATTGAGAAGCCATTCGCGACCAAGCAAGAGACGACTCATGCAATCTTTAGGAAGGAGGTCCATGACTCCGATAATCGTTTCCAAAGGTAACCTCGCGCACAGAAAATAGAGGACTGGTAAGATTGACAGCGCCTCACATCGATGAGCGACAACGAGAAGCTCGAAGACTTGACTGGGCGGAAGGGACTCCCGAAGTATCCTCACTCCTTGGAAAATTTCGAGCTTGCTTGGAAACAAATGTTCTAAACGCTGCATCACGTCCGTTCGGATATCTTGGCAATCGTATTTTGAGGAGATAGAAAGCAAAGATGCAACCTCTGTCAACGATAATCCACGCAATGCGACTTGCAAGCTGGAAGTGCAAGCAGATTATTACATTCAAATGACTCTGCAGTTCGGCCAATAAATAACTTACTTCACTCCATAGAGCGATTTCAATAGCAGCCGCACCTCCTCGTCGCTGTCCCCCACCATGCGTACGATTGGCACGTCTTCCCAACGCTCCGTGTTCGCGTCCTCGTCTCCCGTAGGGATCTCGAACAGATCCCTTAGCACCTTCGAATACTTCGCCAGCATGCTCTTGTGTACACGATACAGGTGGACATCCGTGGCGAGAACGATGCTTCCGTCGCTGAACCAGAGTTCGTCATGCCGTCGTGGTTGCGTCGTTGGGGCTCCTTGCTGTTCTCCTCCATCCCCGACTTGAGAGTCTTTGCTTAGTCTTCGACGTTTTGGAGGCATATTCATAAAAGAAGGGGCGGTGAATGGGCAGGATGAAGCTTGAAAGGCAGCCGTGATCAATCGTGTCCAACCGACCATGCTGGACGCTGCCCACCGGACTTTGCCGACGCGCCGAATTGCAAACAGTTTGATTATTTGAGAAACGAGATTCTTCGTTCCTCAGATCGTCCTTCGAGAACCCTCGTACCTCAAAAAACCACGGCTCGTCTCATTAAGCTACCAAAATATGAAAAGCTTTAATTATAGGAAGAAAAAGAGGCGAAAAGGAATAAGGAAAAGTGAAGAGATTTGGCTAACGGCATGGGCACCGAGATAGAGAAAGTGATTTTTATGCCTGAGCGTCGACTTAGCGCCAGCATCGCGTCAGGTGCTATGAGGCTCCGATGAAAGTAAGAGATGGAAGAAATGAGGCGAGAAATACAACGCAACACCCTCCGAGTGTCCACCCCCCTCTTACTTCCTTTCCACGCCCTCGCATTTCCTGGCTTCATTTCACCCCGCAGTGAGCGGTGAGGATGTTTGCGCTTTCCGGACTATTGGCAGTTGGTAACCCGCTGCGAACTCGGAAAAGTCGAAAGACCGTTGAAAAGAGATAGATAGTCGGACTTCGAGTAGTTGTCACGATTAGGACGGTATGCATATATGGCGCGCCAGAAGGATTTTGTCTCGTACCTAAGCGCCGGATGCCATTATCTCTGCTTCAACTCTGTCCATTCTTTTCCTAAAACCACTCGGGGTAGTTGATCCCAAGCACGCTCCTTCTCTATATCAACCAATGAAATATATCTTGTGGCACAATCCTTGCATATTTTGCTATGTTCCATGTCGCGTCCTTCCAGAATACCTCGTTCAGGCACGTCGAAAACAGACGTGAAGGTAATCTTTCGACCAATGTCTTTCGCGAGTTGGGCACGGAATTCTTCTAGACAGTGTGACGATCCGCATATTCGAAGGAAGTCCCAGGTTCCAGTTAACATCACTTGCAGAGCGTCTTCTATTATGCGATGACCATAGTATTCGCAGATTTCGCTTCGGCAGAGCAAAAGGGTTTTCGTCAGGCGCGTGGGGAAAGTATCCAGCCGTCCGACAATGAATTGCATGTGTAGCTGTGCGCACAAGTAGTAGAGAACCGGTAGTATAATTAAGGCCTCACAGCGATGTGCCACCACAATTAGATCGAAAAGCATGATCAAATCATTGGGAGTGCGTCCTCGTTCGTGAATTTTGGAAGCCTTGTACTCTTTCAGAGTAGCTGGGAATAAGGATTCCAAGTATTGTGTAACGATCGCCCGGATGTCTTGGAATTCGTATTTTGAAGAAATGGAGAGCAACGACGCAATCTCCGATAGCGTCAGTCCATGAAGTTCCTCTCGGAGGCTGATGTGAATGTCGGTTAGCGTAGAGAGTTCTCGATACTGAAGATTCACTCACCTCATGCCGTATAGCGCCTTGAGCAACATCACCACCTCCTCATCGCTGTCCCCCGCCATCCTCACAATGGGCACGCCCTCCCAACGGTCCTCGTCTGCATCACCCGGAGGCAATTCGAAGAGATCGTTAAGCACCTTAGAAAACCTGGATAGCATGCCTTTGTGGACGCGATACAGATGGATGTCTGTCGCGAGGACGATGCTCCCGTCTTCAAACCAGAAGTCCTCGTGCGGTTGTGGTTTTGTCGTCGCCAAGTTTTCCTCCTGTCCTCCATCTTCTGCATGTGAGCTCTCGTTTGTTCTTCGACGTTTTGGTGGCATTCCCGGATATCGTCATGAAGTTCAGTTGGATAATTGCGAGAGGGAGAAAGAAAGTTTTCGTTCGCCAATGGCAGCGAGCGTTTGACTCATTCGGTTACATGCGGAGGTGACCGGTGATCGACCGGATTTAGCCGAGTCCTCTCGACGTTGCCACCGACTCCGATAAAGCTGTAGACATTAATATTGGTATCAATTTCCCTTATATACCAACGTGATGCATCTTTCGGTATGCACAGAGGCACAGAGAGGACATTCAAACCATTTTAACAATTAGAAATATGTGCCAAGATGCGGGGAAAAAACGCAAAAAACTATCCAAATTGTGCTTCCCTTTCCTCCTCCTTCCAATGAAACTTTACCTCCCGATGCTTCTCCTTCACCATCCTCCGCGTCGAGTTCTTTGGTCCGGTCAGCACCTTCAAATGGTCGAACATCCGTCTCGCGCTCCTTCCTCGTCTCCGTGATAGTCTTCGTGATGACGTGCTCAGTCGGGCCAGTTCCCTTGGTTTATCTTCGCCGTCACTGCGAATACACTAACCGCAGAATCGCTCCGGTAGTGAGATATCTTGAAGAATAAAAGCGGGAATTTCAATCAGACGCTGCAAATCACACGAAGAGAAAAATGGTCATACCTGGTCGATTGAGAGCCAGAGCGAGCGAATCTCAATCAATCACTTTCGGCCCAGCTCAGCCCAGGTCTTGAGTAGGAACATCTCGGGTAATTTGTCCCAAGTGGATCCCTTCATTTCCTGCAGCATGGTCAAGTATCTCTCGCCACATTTGTCGCATATTTCGCACTTTCCCAAGACGACGCCCTCCAAGATGCCGCGTTCAGATAAGTCCAGGGGAAAGACGAATCGAGGACTGCCGTCAGGGAACTTCGCGGCAAGAATTGAACGAAATTTCTCCAGGCAGGCAGGGGATCTGCAAATTGTTTGGTTTTTTCCTCCGGTCCTAGATGCCTGTAACGAGCGCTTGAATAGGGTTTGTGAGACACCACAAAGCCAGTCGCGGCCGAACAGGAAATTCTCCATGCAATTAACGGGGAGATTTTGGAGAAAGCGGCACGTTTTTCCGAGAGGGAGCCTTGCACAAAGATAGTAGAGGACTGGTAAGATCGATAGCGCCTGGAATCGATGAGCAACAACGAGCAGGTCAAAGAGTTGGTCGGGGTTGAGCACTACTGAGTGGATCTTCGACGCCTTGTATTTTTCCTGAGTGTTCGGAAATAAAGATTCCAGATACTGGATGACGTCCGTCCGGACATCTTGAAAGTCATATTTCGAGGAGATGGAGAGCAAAAGTGAGACCTCCGAAAGCGTTTGTCCACGAACGTGGCTTGTAAGCTGGAAGAGCGTAGCATAATTCATTAGCTTCGAATTTAAATGAAAAAGCCTGATGTCACGCACTTCATACCATACAACGCCTTCAATAGCAGACGTACCCCTTCGTCGCTATCCCCCACCATCCTTACGATCGGCACGTCCTCCCAACGCTCCGTGTTCGCGTCCTCATCTCCCGTGGGGAAATTGAACATATCGCCAAGCACCTTCGAGTACTTCGCCAGCATACCTTTATGGACGCGATACAGATGGATGTCTGTTGCGAGGACGATGCTCCCATCTTCAAACCAGAAATCCTCGTACGGTTGCGGTTTTGTCGTCGCTAAGTTTTCTTCGTGCTCTGCATCCTGTACCTGTGAGTTCTCGCTTGTTCTTCGACGTTTCGGTGGCATTCCCGGATATTGTGAGTGACGTCCAGTCGGATGATTGCTTGAGAGTTCAGGAGAAGTAGAGTCTTCGTTTGGCGATGGCTGCAGGTGGTCTGAAACATTCGGTTATCTACGGAAATGATCGACCGGGTTCAGCCGTCCCTCTGACCCCCTCTGACTTCGTCTCTGCTTCAACGAAAAAGGATGCATAGATTGGTCTTAAAATTTGATCTTATAGCAACATAAAGGGATGTTAAATGTACGCACGAATAAGTGGAGAAAATAACAATAGTATATGTCAAGATGCCCAAGAATCATCCGGACTCTGCGTGCTTCACGTTTCGTCAAGCACCTCCTCAGCAAGTCGTCGCCCCTAGCTCTCCATCTCGTGTTGATCTTCCAATATGATCAACTCCTTCAGGCGCTCGAGTGCTACGACAACACTCTCCGCTCCGTACAGAGTCAACTTCGTTATCGCACCAGTTCACGATAGTGTTTCATTCGGTCTCCTAATAACCGGTTCGAACCGGTCAGAGTTGGTTCGGTTCAAGTCCGGTCCCGGTTCAGCTCACGAACCGAAGACCGACCACCTCGAGCGTTGGTGAACTGGTTCGGACTGGTTCAAGACTGGTTCGAACCGGTTCAAATATTCGAATTTATGAGGTATTTATTCTAGCTTGTGGTCAGCCGAACAGAGCATGTTTGCCGTCTAAAAATAGCTCGACAGCAACCATCACGTCATGCCAAAGCTCCGCTCTTTCTCCTTTGTCAACGACGGTCTCGACACCTCTCATATCTCGCTGCTCGCGCAACGTCGTTTGAATCTACGAAGTACCAAGGTGGCCGTATGGGAGCTCTGGAGAGGGTGGTCGTTGGAAGACGAATCGCTTTGGTGCTTTGGTGCGTTACAAGCAGCTGCGAGATGTTCATTCACTGACAGCCGAATTCAAGTTATGTCGTGACATTGTCGTCAGATCGCTTTGGGGCGAGTTTGTGTATTCATGACCGCTCCTGACCGCAGTTCGGGTCACTCCGCAACGATATGTCGTGATGCAATGCACAAACCAGTCAGAGGATCTTGGGTACGTCCTCCTCAGCTCATCAAATTATATTATAATTTTGTACTGATTAAACCGTTTGAACCGGTTCAGAACTGGTCTGGGACCGGTTTGAAACCGAACTGCCAGTGAACTGGACCGAAGACCGACCATAGGCCTGGGAGGTGAACCGGTCCTGGACTGAACAGGACCGAACCGGACCGTATGAAACACTAGTTCACGACGACGAGAAATCGCTAACTCGGATCTGCTCAAGCTTCTTGTCCTCGTTCAATGCCGCCATCCCCACGGGCGATCGTAATGGTGCACAGACTTTGACTCATAGGAAAGTCGAATAGTATTTTCAAGGGAAACTTTGTATATATGTCCTTATAAATCGAGTGGACCGCGATTAAACACACTCTCTGTGGGCAAATGAGAGCGAGAAGCTTGGGATTGTACGGCCACGCACCTAATCACTTTGTGATTACTTTCGGTTCAATTCCTCCCAAGTCTTGAGTAGAAATCCCTTGGGGAGCGATGCCCAAACGAATTTGTTCGTCGTACTCAGCATCTGAAAGTACCTCTCAGCGCACTCATGACATATCTCACTGTCTTCCAAATTGACGCCTTCCAAGATGCCGCGTTCAGGCAAATCAAGTGTAAACAAGAAGCGAGATCCATTCTCCGGGAATTTCTCGGTGATGAGCTCACGAAAAGTGTTAGCGAGTGAGCTCCCACGCGCTGGAGCCGGTGTAAGGAACACACCGTGCAACGCATGGGGCCGGCGTGAAGTAGTCGCCAACCTCGCAACTGGCCACGATCGGTCAGTTCGATGGCGAGACGAGTGCAAAGCACTCGTCGGTAATTAGGTTGTAATTACTATATTTGTACTATAAAGTTAGCGGGCTCTCGCCCAATTATATACATTGTTTTCTATCAATTACTTTCGCTAATAGGTTATGAGCCTTGACTCGACCTTTACAAATCAACTCTAAAATCCTT